>JANHFL010004618.1:282410-299712 GCA_032468155.1 Oxyrhabdium leporinum | reverse complement strand
CATTAACGATCTCCTGGAACCAGCCACGTGTCACCGCCCTGGAGGCCTTCACCAACCAGGATGGGCACGGATCTAACCCTCCACTGTTCCGAGATAAAAACCAGATCAAGCACCGGACTCCTCATCTGCATGGTACAAGAAACACACGGACACGATGTTTCCTCGGGATGGAGAGCCCAGAAACAAGTCCAAAGCCCCCTTTTATTGTTGCAAGGGCTCTCTTCCGGGAGAAAGCTAAAAAATAAAAGAAGCCGGGGTGTTAAAATTAGGGGGCTTTGGGGTTTAAGGATACTCGTCCTGGGGGCCGGTATCCGGGCTGAGTGCTTTTTCAGAGCTTTGAGCGCTGTTAGGTTTTGGGAAGTGAAGTCCACGTGTAAATCTGGTGCGCGTCTGAATGTTGTGTCACTGAAGTTCCTCGGCGGCTCAAAGCTGCTCTCGCCTCTCCTGCCAAAGACCTACAAGGCTGAGTTGGAACTCCTCTCAGCGGATGCTTCAGGAAAACATTTGTGACTTTAACATTTTTTTAAAAAAATTAAAATAAGAGGCCGTTGGCAAGCTGCGGAGAGGGAGACCTGTGAAATATTAAAAGCGGGTAATAATGCATTGATTTCGTTTTTCTTACACCCCCCTCCCCAAAATGAACACTTACGGATTAATTTGCCTACTTAACATTACCTTTGAAGGGAGAAGCAGTGCCAAATTCACTTTTTCCCCCTTCTCTCCCCCCCCCCCCAAACCAGTACCACATTTAAATTTGCCTCAGAGAAAGACTTGGGGGATCTTTTCTAAAATAAAAAAGAGCCCATAGAAGCTAGATTCCAAAAATCCTGCATTTGGTTCTGTCAGTTTGATGGTTTTCATAGCCTCGGAAGTATCTATTGTATCTTAAAATACTATTCTATTTTTTGACATTTCAATTGTTCATACCTGAGGGGGGGGGTGTCACTTAAATTGCCATCAGTTGGAAATTCACTAATTTAATTTACAGTGAGTGGCATTTATTTATTGCATGGGGGGCTGCCTTTTGAAATCTAGAGATAATTCACTTCTTGTGGCGTCATTTTTTACAAACCAACTGCCCTGGGTCAGACTTGACTAATAGTCACGTGTCCTGATCTGGAAGATTGACTGGTAGCACTGATTACTTGTAAGTCTGAGAGAAAGAAACTCTGCATGTGTTTAGATGTGCTCTCTGCTTGTTGCTTCAAATTGTTCCAGGGCTGAGTCCGTCATTATACAGATTCTGTAACTGAGCAAGGTTCATATGAACCCCCTAATGCTCATTACATTAGCCAATATTATATAAATGCTTAAACCAAAATTGGTTTAATCTTAAAATAAAAATTGGTCACCACTATTTAGTTCATATATGCCTTTTCCCCCCCACTAGGAATTATAGCCACTTAACCTATTTAGAGAGTATAATGACTAACAACTTTGGGGTAAATTTAGAAATACTTAATAGAGCTATATGGTTTAACCTAATATTTCAATTCTACAAATACAGTAGTAGGTTAATTCATATTTAAAATCATTTTTGATAGTTTAGTTTGTAGTGGGGATAAAATTACTGTAATTGAATTTCATCTTTGTGTGGACAGAATAGCTGAACTTTTTTTTAAATCTAGCTTTCTGTCTTCATCGTTTATAAAAAATCCATTTTGTAATATGCAAATATTGAGAAAGGGAGAAATGAATGGAATTGAAAACCAGCCAAGATACATTTTAAAAGAATAATCTATTTAATTGAGCAATCTGCATAGTAGTATGGGTGAACCATAGATAGGATCTGATAGATAGGAGGTGCTTTTTTTAATCACTCAGTGAGGATACTTGAATCCTGAACATGAGCTACACTAACAATAATTGCCACTTCCTCTAAATGAACCTGTTGCAATCATTGCTTCTGTGAAAATCACCAATCAGAACTATCATTCTGCAGCTAATTCTTGGATTTTAGAATCCAGGAAAATAGATCCCACAAAATTTGAAATGCCACAAAGTAATCTAATATCTTTAAATAATTTGTTGTTTAAAGTTGTCTAAAATGAATATTGTTCAATTTATTTGTCTAATGTGCAATGACTACTATTTATTTGGTGACTAAAAGTTCTCTCCTTGTGTTATGAAATCAACTATCAATGAGAAGCAAAGATAGCAGTTCTTTGTGGGACAGAAAAACCATCCTATCACTTTAAGTTAAAAAAATCTGATATATTTATGTTGCAGTCATTTATCATTCTTGAAAGAGAATCATAAAGTATTAATCTGTTAAAAATTACCAGACTGTATTTATGTAATTGTTCCTAATTTCAGGAAGCTGTTCACATTTAGAAGACTAGTGCTATAACCAGTTGCACTTGCTTTTTTAATTCTGTGAACCATATCATTAGTAAACATAGAAAGGATTTAAATGGGTTCGGTGTTTATTGTGCTGTGACAAACCCTCCATTTAATTTGTGGCTGCCTAGCAGCAGCATTTAACCAACCTTAACTGATCTTAAGCAGTTAAATAGGGCCAGATCTGATTAGAACTTTCATGAGAGATTAATAGTTGCATCTGAAGGCTGTAGGCTAAACTGGGAAGTTGAAGAAAATATTTTAGAATAAGGCAATGGCAAACCACTTAAATCTTGTTGACAAGGAAACTACACGGACCTATTCATGAAGTTGCTGAGTGAAGCTTGACTCAAACAGACCGTCTTTTAGATAGCTCCAGCTACAAAGGCATGTATAGTTTGCTGGTGGTTCCTATATTGCCATTGATGATAATAGCAAAATATATGCTTAACCTACCATCTCCCATGAAAAAATCCCAGAGCCTATAAAGTACTCTGCTTGTAGTTGTTATGTTGTTGATTGAATTGAAACTGTACAGCCACTTGTCAGAAATGGTATAGGTTCTCCTGCTTGAGCAGGGGGTTAGTCTAAATGACTTCCAAGGTCCCTTCCAACTCTGTGATTCTGTTCTGAATTAAAATGCACCTAAGATTTATTTCAAAGAGGCAAATGGCAACTCTGTTCTTCTCCCCAATCCACTCCCACCATTATTTTTTTTCTTGTTTGAATTCTTACATGTTAATTTCTGGTTGTGACACTCTTGCAATGCTCTCAGAAGCATTGCTGAATTCCTGATTGCCTTTTAATATCATCCAAACAGTATAACACTCGCTGTTTTCTTCCAGGACTCTATGTCAGAATAAGAATTGTGAAAGTAAGGATCTGCTATAGTTAATATTAAGTCTAGCACTAAGAAAACTTCTAATTTGATTCTGTGTACTGATTTTACTGATTTCCCAGTTTGTAGGCTACTTTACAATTAATCCATCTAATAAAAGAGTACACAATACCCCCATTCCAGGCTTTGAACAATCATGCCATTAGAATATTGGTTTACTCCGGGTTACTATGTACTATGATTCACGCCCATAAAAATCTATCATAGGAAATGAGGGTTATTAACTTCATATTTATGAAGTTTCCTGAAAAGGAAGTTTTGAAGATGACTTTCTCTGGAATTGGAGCCTGTAACAGTAATGCCTTCTTTACTAACATTCTAAGGTGATATTAGTAATAGTTGGTTACTATAGTTTTGTTATTTGCTTTTTAGATCCTAAAAAATTAGCATTAGTATAGCCCAGATAACACAATTTGATTTAAAACTGAGAAACCTGGTTTTAGATTTCTGTTAAACCCTCTATATGTAACCTGTGTCACAGTGTTCCCTCAGTATATAAGGAATGAGCTAACAATTGGTCTAAAGGTTTTAGTCCAACATCTAAATATGCCAATCGGTATATTTCTAGGGAAACATTTTTGTTGTAAAGTTTGGTGTGTACTATTAATAAATTCTCAACTTCATCTCACAATAATTCAGAGCACATGAGATATAATAGGCGTGAGATTTATGGTTTGTCAGTTTTAATGATGTGTCTTGTTTGGCATTATTGCATTTCACACTTTTAATGAGTCAGAAATTTATTGCAAAGGCACATCCTTTATGTTCATAAAGAATGAGGCAGATCCCTCATCAAGGGCACAGTTTTCATTTTGCCTCTGCTCAACTTCTTGGTTTTTTATGAATGGATTAAAAAAAACAACCATACCATATTCCAATCAATGTGACATGAGTGACCTCAGATTCCTATTTATGTTAAAAAAATATATGTTATATATTTGAAAATGCTTGGAACAAGTTGAATTGCACTTGGAATATATCAGACTGCACCTTTCTTCCTATGCTTTTTAACAATTTCCCTTTCTTTGCTGATCTCCCTGCCCTAGCATCTGGAATGCAGTATGTTCAGTTAAGTTTGTTTTGTTTTCTTTTAAAGATCAGAAATCATTCATTTCTTGCCTTTTAGGGAAGCATAGAGTGACAGAACTTCAGACCTTTCAAGTAACAGAAATTTGCCACAAATTGGAATGTTCTTTGATTATGCTGTTACTCATATCAATTTAGAAAATAATATATAAAAAGTTATGCTAAAACTTCAAAATGGAGGAAATTTGGACTGAATTTGGAATATGTAGTGGTACATCAAATGCCCCAAACTGACCTGAGAAATTGATGAAAGTTTCAAAGGGTTGGATCCCTGCAAAAGTTATGTTTGCAAAAACTACAATGCTCTCTTCAAATTTTCATAGAAAAATTGAGCCAGTTGATTGACAGGTTGACCTTCTCATCACTGGCAACATTTCCTTCCAAATCATAGAGACTTGATGAAGTCCTTATTTCAAATGGCTGTAGAAAACTGCTAGATGATTTTCACCAAATCATAATAATTGCTAAGTTGAACACTGTATTATGTTGTTAAGAACCATGCTCAAATCAAAATGCTTTCTTAATCCATTGGTTTCCCAACAAATATAATTTAATTGTCTTAAAAAGAATCCCAAGATCTCTGCTCCTATTGTTTTGTAATTTACAGATTTCTTACCCAAATGAACCAATGTGTGCAATTTATATTGAAATATTCAGTTAAACGGTGTTTGTGGAAGAAAAAATGGTTTAATTAAATCTTTTGTCCTTTCAAATAGTAGCTTTATCTCAGAATTTGTATGAAATATACTAGGACTTATCTCCACAAGTGGGACAGCTATTCATGGACATTTCATCTAATTATTTCCCAAACTCAGCAACAGTGCAGACATATTTCTAAAATAAAAAGCAGAACCCATAGAAGCTTGATTCAAAAAATCCTGCATTGGTTTCTGTCAATTTGATGGTTTTCATAGCCTCAGAAGTACTTATTGTATCTTAAAATATTATTCTATTTTTTGACATTTCAACTGTTCATGATTTTCTCATGTTAAGGGGAGGCTTGAATCTTGATTTAAGTGGGTAATAACTTGAAATGGGGCATTTATTATTCCAATTTATATCCTATTTTTCTGCCTACAGACCACTCAAGTTGGCAACTGTGCAAACTATCTAATTGGATCCCAAACTAAATGTCTGTGGTCTGTACATATTCCTATTAGAATTATCATTTTGGTAGCTTATTTTATTTGGTTACCCTAATTAGTTGATTTTCTACATTACCTTGTCATAAATGAAGCTGTCTAATTTAGGTGTTTGTGTTTTTTATTCTTCTTTTCTTCCTTTCTGCTTTCTCACTGTGCTAGTCAGGGGTTTCTTGATACATATATTCCTTTTATTTTACTGCTCAATCTGTACCAATACTTTGCTGTAACTCAGTGTGCCCAGTGCTTAATGAGGTGAGTCAAGACAGTCCCATCTGGTTTTTTAGCTCTTGTAACAGGATAAAGTGTTTGTCTCTGTAAATCTTAAAAGCACAGTGTTATATGATTCTTACTGACACATGGTTTAAAAGGAGCTGAGCCAGGCATAAACGTCTTCAACATTGCACAATATATTAAAAATTATATATTTTTCATTTGATGACTACTGAAATCACTACAGTGATTCTGAATGTATGTATATACTTTCTTACCTTCTTATTCAATTGAATATTATTCACCGATGTTTGATACCATAAATTATACAATACTGTGTTTAAAGATTAAGATGTTACTAATATATATTTTTGCAGGGTTCAACTGCAACTGTACATTTTTAAAGAATTGTGTGCACAGAATCTTATTAGGTGGCATTATCAATCTTCAGACTACAAATCTGACAGTTCATGTTTGCTAAGCTGAGCTGTTTGCTCTTTAACGACCTTCTTCTCTGAGGTTTAACTCATGAAACAAAGTGAATGTTGCAGTGGCAGACATTTCCTTCAAAATATATTAAATCTGTGACCATGTTACTTGTACAAAGTGTTTATTTGTAGGCCTTATACAAGGAATAGGGAAAGCATGAAACTTGCAATATAGTTGAAGTAACAACATAATATATTTAGACATCTGTTAACATAAAATAATTTGTTTAAATATTTGATAGAAAAAGTATCAGATTGGGAGGAGACAAACATATGTATGGTATTAGAAGGAGAACAGCATAAAAATATAATCAGTGCTAATAATGCAATATGTAAGACACAGCTTCAGAATTTTTAGGCCCATTGTCTGGACAGTATATTGATTCCAATTTGTTACAGCAGAAGAAAGTTGTCATAACTTTTTTTTCATTCTACCATCTTTTGAAGGCATATTGACCAAAATAGGCCTTTACTGTTGTGGCTTCCTGTATGATCCTGTATCTTTGGAGACTTGGATCAGTTACTTTCTGGGTTTATTACTGATTTAAGAATGTTTGTAAACTCTTATCCATTTTTTGAAGTAGAATTTGTTACTTTTCAGTAATACAAATACATTTTACATAGCTATTTTTCCTATTGTTATGTTTTTTAAAGAATAATTAAATACTGAAACAATTTGTCTTATGCTGATTTCAGCAACGCTGCATACTTTCCTGAGAATCGGGAAAGTAGGAAGAAAATAATAGGTAGTCCTCAACTTACGACCATAATGGAACCTGCCCATCACAGCTATAGATTGTGAAGATCATAAATTGGGGTACCCACATGACCAACCCAATTTTACAACCTCTTTTGCAGAGGTTGTTAAGCAAACTAGTGGTTCACTATGGGCCAATTTTATCAAATACTGGAAGTAAATCCCAATGTTCAGAAAAAAACATTGTAAAATGTGATCATGTGATATACTTCATTGGAAACTTCAAACAGCCATAACAATGGGCTGGTTGCTCAACTTACAATCACATAACTGCAGGTAGGGGTAGTGTCAGAACTTTAGAACCAGGTCATAAGTACCCCCAGGGAACTCCATCTTAAGTTCAAATGGTTGCTAGTCGTAAATCAAAGACTATTTATAATATTAATATTAATAAGGGAACAAATATAAAAATAGCACTAATATAGTGGATTGATTTCACTTTTGGTTCAGATATCCTTTGGTCCCTAGAAGATTTTGTTCAATGCGTTGGTCCTTTGAAACTTATTTTGGTGGGATGAAAGCAGCTGAAGTTAAGGGGGGAAATTGGAAATTTTATCATAGAAATATTTGTTAGATGTCTAAGGAGAGATCTGTAATGAGGTTAAGGTTTAAAATATAACACTGAAAAATAGAGGAAAAAGCAGCAGTAAATTATTCTAAATCTTGAAATGTTCACCTTTTTTGCCATTTTTACTGCTATAAAATTGATAGATATTTATTGTAGAAATATTCTACAATATTTCTCAAGTTTCTTGAAAATAATTTTCAGTGATAGCAAGATCAATGTCCAAAGTTTGCTACTGTTCTTTCAAAAATGTATTTACTGCATCTGTTTATAATCTTGTCTTCATGGAGTCATGTCATGACTTTGATAGACTTGTGAATGAATATTAATGCAGTAAAATAACTTACATTGATTTTTGAGTTCCTAGGGAAAAAAAGGGATGGATGTTGTAGTATTCTAGGAAATTAGTGAACTTTAAATGCTGTGTAATGGCCTGCAGTCTGTACAGAGAAATATAATAGTGATGGAGAGGGATTTCCCTAAAAAGTTGAATAGTTTATGTGTTTTTTACACGTAACTTTTTTAAAAATTATAGCTGCAACATTTAGTTGAATCTTCATAGTAGTGAATCAAAAACCTTTCCTTTAAAATATTGCCTCAGATTATTTTTTAAAACCAAATATTAAAAATGTCATTTGCAGATGTTTGCTAGAGTTCTCATTACTTTCAGCTCTCTTGGAGTATTTGTATAAAATTTTCATATCTTGACTGTAATATACCACCTTTTAATTTTTTTTAAATTTTAAATTTATTTTCAAAGATTCCTGTGAATTATAGAAATTGTTAAGGCTTTTCTAATATATTTCAGTTTGTCTTTTACTGAACTATATAATGGGAGTCTTAGAAGTGAACATGAGGAATGTTTTCCTAATCTTTTCTTGTATCATTTTGAGATTCTTTACTTTGTTTTTAAAAAATCTGAATTTGTTTTATATTAATCTGTTATAATAACAGGTTTATGCAAAAGAAAACCAAAGAGATTATTCAAACGAAAGTTCAAAGAGTTAAGATTTCTTGAGAAGCCTTAGCCAACATGGTACACTCTTGATAGGTGAAATCCTGGCTGGAAATTCTGAGGGTTGTTGACTTTTGCATTTCAGGAGGCATTAGATAAAGTAAATGTGTTCCGGTCTGATTAAAAAAAAACCACGCTAGAACATCTATTGATTCATTTGTTCCCAGTCCTTGAAGGATAATCCAAAACAATTCCTTCTTCTTGTCCTACTTGACAAAGTTTTTGTGACTGGATAGTACAAGGTGCATCAGTTGTAGTGTGGTTGAGCTTTTTGGTTCTTTCTTGGCATTTGGCTGGGTTAAAGACAAAATAAGTATGTTAACCCTAGTGGAAGCATAACATACTTACTTTATATTATGTTTTATGTGAAGTAAATTGCAGAAAACAAAAATTGCTGCTGAGTATCAGTGGTACCTACTTGGTGATTTTTTTTGGTAATCGCTAATTGTTCAAGGATTATGGGTAGGCCTTGATATTTCCTAGGGTGGCACGGTGACTCAGCAGTTAAGATGTTGAAAAGCCGGCAACCCAGGTTCGAGACCCGAGCGCTGCAAGATAGGGTAAGCTCCCGTCCTCACCTCAGCTCCTGCCAACCTAGCAGTTTGAAAGCATGCAAATGCAAGTAGATAAATAGGTACCACTTCAGTAGGAAGGTAATAGTACTCTGTGATATCATACTGGCCACATGACTACAGAAATGTCTTTCAACATCGCTGGCTCAATGGCCTTGAAACGGAGATGAATACCGCTCCCTATCGTCAGCAACAACTAGCAGAATAAAGGGACTCCTTTGCCTTTTCCCTTTGATATTTCCTAACAATTTCAAGAATCCAAATGTAGTCTGAAAAAATGAAGGTGGAAGATTGCTGTGACCAACGTGGCTGAGTTTCTTGTAAACTGGGAGTCCTTGTGGTTCTGACAAAATCATCTAAGGGTACCCCATTGGAAAGGAAGCATAAGACTTCATTAGCTTAGAACTTAGTTTGTTCTGCTGAGTTTAAGTTTAGTCATGGGCCACATGAGCACGCTGCTATTCTATACATGGAATAGTTTGGCCCAGAACATTTTGCACATCCTTAAATTCTTCATATCAGAATCCTGATGTTTAAATGTCGAGGAACTGGTACATAGATTGTCCTTTGGGAAGAACAAAGAACCTTGGAATGTTTGTTCTGTATAGCAGACGAGCCTCTTTGGAACCTTGAAACATTCAGAATTTTGGAGACAATAGCTATGTAGTTTTCAGTAGTGACAATCAAGTCTGAAAGAAATATCCCTAACAGTTTAGAACAAAGTAATTGCTACTCTTTGATCTTTATCTTTATCTTAAAATCATTTGACGGCATCTTGACAATGCTCCTTTTGACAGTATCTTTTTTTCATTCTATTTATTGAACAGAGGTATTTGGGTGTATATATAGAGAGAGAAAGGGGTGGGAGAGGGAGAGAGATGGAGAGAGAGAGAGAGATGGAGAAATGGTTCCATGTCCTTTGCACAGATTTGGTTTGGCCTTCTCAACCTGCTCTTTTGCCAGAATTTACCATAAGAAAAATCAGAAACAGAGGAGAATATCTTTGAACAGCTAGGCTTCCTAAAAGCTCAGGCTAATGATTAAAAAAACACGGAAAAAGCTAATGAGGAATTATGAGATGTTTTAACATTGCTTTCACAGACCACATATATTTCAAGCAAGAAAAACTTCTTTCTACCTTTGTTTTCTGCTCCTGAGTAATTTGGGCCCAATCCCATTTTTTTTGTTATTTATGTATTATATTTATTTATATTTATAATAATATGTTATTATATTTATTAGCTTTTTTGGCAGCCAAAAAAACTGATACAATCCTTGGTTGTATAAACAGAAGCATAGAATCCAAATCATCTGACGTATTTGTAGCGCTTTATAAATCCTTAGTAATACTGCATACAGTTTTGGTCACCATGTTACAGAAAAGATGTTGAGACTTTGGAAAAAGTGCAGAGTGAAGCAACTAAGATGATTACAGTCTGGATACTAAAACGTATGAAGAACCGTTGCAGGAACTGGGTTGGACTAGACTAAAGAAGAACTAGGGGTGATATGATAGCAATTATTCCAGTATTTGAGGGACTGCCACAAAGAAGAGGAGGTCAACTTATTTTCCCAAGCACCAGAAGGCAAGATAAGAAACAATGGATGGAAGCTAATGAAGGAAAGAAGCAACCTGGAATTAAGGAGAAACTTCATAACAGTGAGAACAATTAACCAGTGGAACAGCTTGCCTTCAGAAGTTGTGGATGCTTCATGACTGGAGTTTTTTAAGAAGAGACTGGACGGTCACTTGTCTGAACTGGTATAGGGCCTCCTGCTTGAGCAAGAGGTTGGACTAGAAGAGATCCAAGGTCCCTTCCCTTGATTTATTCTGATTAAAATAAAGATCCTCTCCCTCAGCCCAGTGTACCCCACAGAGTTGCTGTCTTGGAAGAAATAGGAAGAAATGCCCTCAACTTACAATTGTAGTGGAGCTTTCCCCATCAAGGCCGTAAATTGTGATAGTTGTAAATGGATCAGTCACGTGACTGACCTGATTTTACAACTTTTAATGCAGCAATCATTAAGCAAATGCTGCGGTTGTAAAGTAGCCACCACAATTCATAAGCAAACCAATGGTTTGCTTTGGTTGCAGTTGTGCCAAAAATGGAAGTAAATGCCAATGTTTTGCAAAACCATCATAAAACATGGTCACATGACCATGGGACACTGCAAATGTCCATAAATGTGTCCCAGTTCAGCCATACAACCTTGGAGGGGTTCTGACCATTGTAACCTCAAATCCAGGTTGTAATAACCCCCAGGTAGGTGCACCATAACTTCAAATGGTCGCTAAGCAGTTGGTCAGAAGTCAAGGAGTACCTACATGCCATCTAGGATTACACGTTTTGCTTTGTCACAAGGCTTCCTTGATGATCTTTATCACAACTCCCAAATATTCTGTATTCTTTTTCCCTACTTGGAAATATGCTTCTTTGGGGAAGAACAGTGGTATGTATATTGGACCAGTTGCTTTCTTTCAGGCCAACTTTTTTCATTATATATATTATGCTATACTATATTTTATATAGTATATATAATATACCATATATATAAATGTATTTTATCTTAAATAGTATCTTACCCCGAGTTGCAACTTTGAAGAATTTGCCCATAGACTTCCATCCAATCTTTAATAGCTCAAGGTGACTTAGAAACATTGCTTCTCAGTTCTCCCCTGTTTTTTGAAAAAGTTGGCCTGAAAGAAAGCAATTGATCCAAAGTTCCCATTGTGCTTCCATGGCCAAGGGTGACTTGAACCCAGCCCATTTACTCTTAGTTCAAAACCCTAACCACTATATTGTACTGGCTTACAGAGTATCAACTTTTGCTTACATCAGAGGACAGGAGTTTACTAATCACAGCCATTGTACCTGTTGCATTCTGATCCATGGTAATAGATGGGCTCATACATACTGATGTAGAGGTATTTATGCATTGAAATGCATTGAAATAGAACTTCCTTTGGATGTTTGAGCCAAACTGTCAAATCCCTTGAAGCAGGACTTACTCTTGTTACCTTATGCAAGAGCAATGTTTGAATGTGTTACGTAAGTAAATATATCATTTGAACAAGTGCTTAATCTAGTAATTTAAAAGAAGCAGCTTGTATTTCTGCTCTGTGCCTGGTCAGGGAGTAAGTAACAAGGTATGTAACATTTTCATATGTTGTACATTGTACAGGCAACACATTTGCCTTTAATTATGAGTATGAAAACATTTCATTGCAGACATCATTGGCAGGCTTACAACATTGTTGGCATTATGGGGAACTGAATCAGTTGGTCAATTCTTGCATTCCTGCTGTGTCTGGAAAAGTAAAAGATCAATGATGCTCAGCTCAGCCTCATTTGAAATTTCCATCTTGGGGCCCCCAGGCATATTTTGAAGGCTTAAGGAAAGATTTATTTCTCATTGAAATGCAGACATATTTATGAGAACTACTGTCTGTATTCCTGGCAAGTGAAGCACTAAGATCTACTGGAGCAATAAAGCCAGGTTCAGATATTTGAAAGGAGAAGACATCAAATGGAAGCTTTTACATATATTCTCATGAATCTTGTTCAAAATTATACAGAAACTCATTGAGTTGGACATTCAGTAGCTAATATCCTAGTCCATAAATAGAAGGACTTAAAAAGTTGGGTGTTTTGGTTTTTTTAACAAAATAAGATAGCTCTTAAAGGTGGGAAAAACAAATAAGTATGCAGAACCAATTCTGACCTTCATGATCTTTCGGACAAGAATTTTGTGTTTTCCCATTTTTAGCAAACCATTCTTAATGCTGCTTTTGTTGCTAGTTGCTTTTTCACTGTCAGCCTTGGAAGCCATAGTTGCTAGGCCTCTGTGACTGCCACATAGTAGCACATGGGAATTCGGGAGGGGGTTTATTCTCATACACTTAGAGGGGTTAGTAGACGAAACAAAATTCCTTTTGAGAAAGTCAAGGGCATCCAGACCAGCACCTGGAAGAGGAGTGCCAGGAGAAGAGAGAAAGTTGGATACGAACTTGGATTGGGGAATGTGACCTTTCATGATGGATGGGAGGTGGATCTTTGATTTTCTTTTGGGTGGGGAAAAACCGGGAACTTCAGATTCAGGGTTTTCCCAGATGTGCCAACATGGTTTCTTTAATAAATTCTTACTTGGATATCTTCATGTCTGAGTGCTGAATGGACAATCAGAACTTTGATGGAACCCTGACATTCACTACAGCACATATGTTTTCCAAGGGAAATTAAGGAGCAGGTAATCCATTCTATCTGCTTTTTTCTTTCATAATTCATTTGTATTTTCCAGTCCTGAAAAAAGGACAGACAGATGAAAAAACATCAGTCAGAGGGAATAACCAGGAAGAGTGAGAAAGGTTAGTATGGTAGAAAGTCACAGAAGCTTTTCTCTAGTGGCATCCCAATTAAGAAACTGAAACCCAAAGAGATCAGATTAACTTTCTCTTTTGCTTTACAAATTATGGAATGCTTGAGATTTTAATGATACTAAATAATCTCTGCTTTCTCTGCTTTACTTTCAATGCAGTTTTCTGTTTATTATTTTTGCTACATTGTTTTCGTTCATAAATCTTTGTGATTGATACTATCTATGAATTGTATATTTTTACAAGTATTTAGCATGTGGATGGATGATTTATAATTTTAATTAAATAAAACATGAATCTTCTATCTTTGTTGACCTATTATTCATATGTATGTAATAGGCATTATGTTTTGGACGTGATGAGTAAAAGTACAAAAAAAGAATATTGACATTTTGGGGACAGTTGACTTTCAATTTTAAGCAGCATTAATCTAAAGGGATATCAACTTTTGAAATTTCTATGCAGCCATCAGATTTTCCACAATTTGGAAGAAAAAACATTATTTCACTTATTCATATTAAAGATATTATTATGCTCTACTCTATAAACATTTTTCTTTTCCTGAGTTGGCATTCTGAGTTTGTATCAGCCCAGAGCATATATCTCCTTGGTTATGGAATTTGAACATCATATTGGCTTGTAAAGGAATCCCTACATTAAGGATGGTACCTTACCTGAGTATTCTTGGAGTAAAATTGCCCCAAATGTCCTTATCATTATCAGGGAATGCTGGGTGTGATTCAGGTGCAACTAAGACTGGTAATATCATGTACAGGTTGATACATAACTTGCAAGTTCTCCATTTTACTAAAAAAAAATATGAAAATCTCTCTGACCCAAAGTATGATGGGCACTGGAGATTAATAGATATGGGCTCATCTAGTGATAACCATAGCATAACAAAGATTGCAATTAGGAATTTAAGAGAATATGAAATAATTCATTAGAGAAAGATAATGTATAATACATTGTCTGTGAAAAGTATGAAAAAGGGAAATAATGTAGTAGATCTAAATGAATATGGCGTTAGCTAAGGAGGAAACAAAAGATCAGAAGACTTCCTTCCCAGCAACCAGTGCCCAGATAAGCAGGAATTAAAACTAGACAATCAGCCAAGCAGAAAATAGTAATCAAGGAAGTACCAAAGAGAAAAACCACACCCTCACCAATCCTGGCGCAACAAACTTGTACAGGGAGCAAACCTTGTGCTGATTAGGACATCTAATGAGTAATAAAACATATGCAAGCAAACAACCAAGCTCAAAGGGCATCAAGGACTCCACAGTTCAACCATAAGCCATATATATATTATCTTCTATTAGATCTAAATGAAAATGGCTTGATCTTCTGGTTGGGGAATTGAAGGGGTAAATTTAATTATGAATGAAAGGCTAAAATATGTCAGAAAATATGAATTACCGTAATCGTGATTACTACGGGTACATACAAAAGTAAGAATTCATAGGCTAATGATAGGTACATGATATGCTTGATTGAATGGTGATAATGGAA
This sequence comes from Oxyrhabdium leporinum, assembly GCA_032468155.1. NCBI lineage: Eukaryota > Metazoa > Chordata > Lepidosauria > Squamata > Cyclocoridae > Oxyrhabdium > Oxyrhabdium leporinum. The sequence goes on along the minus strand of JANHFL010004618.1, from coordinate 284,749 downwards.
GAACTAGCGATGAGTTTTTAGAAAAATTATGCAAGATTCTGAATAAATGTGATCCCAGGAGGAAATTATTCTGCTAGGTGACCTGAACTGATGGATGGTGATGAGATAATTACAAAAACTAAAATTGAGTAGGTCATTCACGAACTTAAAAATAAGAGGATGACTAGAGAATATCTCTGCTTACAAAAAATCCCCTATGTATTTCAAATGCGTGTTTTAAGTAAAAACATACCCATATTTAACCTTTAAAAGAATGAATATAAATTTAAAAGCATGAGTGGTTTTATTGTTTATGATGAAATATTGAGATAATTAGTTAAAACCTAATGAGAAGGTAGTGATGAGGATAATGAGAAGTTCTGAATATGCAGAAGACCATTCTTCTTGGGGAAAAAAATAACATGGAAGAAAAAGTAAAGAAATGAAATAAAATAGAGTGAAATTAGAATTATTGTAAAAAGTGAAAAGGTCTAAATACTGTATGAACAGTACTAGAATGTAGGATAATCTCTCAAAAGATTGAATGGACATAAGAGAAAGGATATGGAAGCTGCTTGAAATAGGAAAAAAAACAATCAGAACGTCACAGAAATGTGTGGAGTTACAAAAAAAGGGAATGGAAAATGGCGGAATAATGAAAGAGACTATGGAAGTATAAAAAGGTATTAAAGAGAATGATTTATGCAAAAAAAATAGGATAGGAAAAATACATTATATAATGCACCTTAACCACTAAAACAACAACAAAAATAGAATATTATTAAAGAATGGTTAAAACTGAAAGAGGCAGAAAAATAGACCCAGTTTGGTCTAGTGATTCAGGCTAGAAACTGGGAAGTAATGAGTTCAAGTCCTGCCCTAGCCATGAAAGACAGCTGGGTGACTTTGCAGGATCCAATCTGAGTCGGTCACCGGGACTAGAGGTTTATCTTCCAAGCTTTCGGACTCATGCTGGAGCCCATCCTCGGGGAATTTCTCTCTCTTCAAAATGGGTACACTGGGCTGTTCTATGATGGCTCCCTTCTTGTTCCAGAATGCTTGTATGGATGTTAAGAGCATTTTAGTGGCAAATGTTGCATGCACTAAGGCTGTGTTCTTGGCAGAAACCCCAAATGATTTGCAGTGATGTTAGTGTCAGCCCTGGGAGCCATATTTGTAGAAGGCCTCTGGGGCTGCCACATTTTAGTGCCTAGGAAATTGGGAAGGGGGATATTTACATGTAGCAGGGGAGTATAGACACAGCAACATTCTTGTCGAGAGAGTCAAGGACATATCAACTTGCACCTGGAAGAGGACTGCCAGAAGGAAGGCATCAGGAACGCCATGGTAGAACAATATATTAGGTGTTATGTAAATTATCAACAAGAAAATTGGGCTGAATTGTTACCGTTTGCTGAGGTTGCTTATAATAATGTGGTGCATAGTAATATTGGGTTAACCCCATTCCAAATTACAGTGGGTAGAGAATTTGTGTCTATGCCGGAGTTACCAGTAGAGAAACTTACTTCTGTGTCATTAAATGAATGGATGGAAACTTTGAGAAAGGGGTGGGAGAATACGAAAAAGGCTTTAGCCAAGGCTGCGGAGAAGTATAGGAGGCAAGCAGATAAGCATCATTCTCTCCAGCCTCCATTCAAAGTGGGAGATAAAGTGTATTTGTCGACCAGGTATCTGAGGTTAAGGATCCCTAGTAAAAAATTGGGTCCTAGATTCTTGGGACCTTTTCCCATTGTGAAGATAATGAGCCCGGTAACGATTCAACTCAGTCTTCCTAGAATATTGGGGAAAGTACATCCTGTGTTCCATTGTAGTTTGTTAAAATTGGCTGTTAAGTCGAGGTTAAGACCTCCTACTGCCACTCCCCCTAAACCAGAAGTAGTTCAAGGAGAAACACACTATGAAGTGAAGAAGATATTGGATTCTAGAATGTTTAGATGGAAATTGTAATATTTAGTACATTGGAAAGGGTACCCTTTGTCTGAGGCTACCTGGGTGAAAAGTTGGGATGTGAATGCTGATAGATTGGTCAAAGAGTTCCATGAGAAGTTTCCTGATAAGCCGAAGGGTCCCCTTGGGAAGGAAAGAGGTGGGTAATGACTGTAAATTTAACCCCCTGTGCTTTTGCTTGTTCCAGGACGACATTCTTTCCGGAAGGGGGGAAGCCTGTCAGCCTTGGGAGCCATATTTGTAGAAGGCCTCTGCGGCTGCCACATTTTAGTACCTGGGAAATTGGGAGGGGGGGGTATTCACATGTAGCAGGGAAGTATAGACACAACAACATTCTTCCCCAGAGAGTCAAGGACATGTCAACTTGCACCTGGAAGAGGAGTGCCAGAAGG
>JANHFL010004618.1:267296-282310 GCA_032468155.1 Oxyrhabdium leporinum | reverse complement strand
CTGGAAGTGGATTGGGCCATGTGATCATTGAGGATGGCTGGGAGGTGGATCTTTGATTTTCTCTTGGGGAGGGAAAAACTTGGAACTTCAGATTTAGGTTTTTCCCAGATGTACCAACATGGTTTCTCTAATAAATTCTTACTTGGATAACTTGGTTTCTGAATGCTGAATGGAAGAGGGGGGCTTTTCTGGAACCCTGACAGTTAGATAAGTTATATGAAGCAATAAAGAGTATGAATCTGAAAATTTCATGCCTAAGGCAGGACTAAAACTCTCCTGGTTCCTAGGCCAGTACCTTAACCACCAGACCAAGAATCTAATAACGAAAATGGTGATATGCAAGGATTTGTCCCTGTCCACATTGTTAAATGAAGTGGAGAGTTGCTGGTAAATATAAAATAAAGTTAGAATGGGGCAGTAAGGGGGGGTGTAAGGGGGGAGAGAGAGAGAGAGAGAGAGAGACAGGTTAAATACAGAAATAAGCAGCTAGCATACAGTAATTTGCTGAAGTGGGTTGGTCAGATAACACAATAAATGGAAGTCAGCTTTCAAAACAAAATATGAAGAAAGCGTGAGTGGTCAAGAGAAAGGGAAGGATCAGGAATGGTGGCAGGATATTTTCCAAGGATAGAAAGTTATGGAGTGGTCTTGTGTGGTCTTGGTGGTAACTAGTTTTAGGTATGTTTCATTATCTTTCTCATATCTCAGTTCTTTAATTTCTTTGTTTCACTGTTTCTTTCTTGTTCAATGTGTATTATATCCTTTCCCCCAAAGAAAATACTATGATGAGTATGAATATTTCTTTTTTTCCCCCGTTGGGATAAATCTTATTATTCATTGTATCTCAGAAAATATTGGCAAGTGTACTTACATTTTATTATAGATTTAAATATGTATATAATGTGCAATTTCATGAATATCTAAACAATTTTAATATGCAATGGAGAAAAAAGGTTGTTCTTTTATAATTCAATTCTAATCAGATTTTGGGATGTTGTGTTAGGAAAATACTCCATAGTCCCTGAATGTCATCTTAGCAATGTGACATCCAATACAATCAAATCACAAAAAAACCAATACATATACTTGAATATTGCTTGCTATCTTCATGTGTGTTTAGCATATCTTCAATAGAAAATATTTAATGATACGCCATTGATAGCATAAGAAAACTTCAATGCTGTATACCCCTGACTTTAGAAAAAAAGAGTGAAGAAATGATCAGAATGTGGAAACTGGTGTTTTTTTAAAATTGTTTCTGACTTTTTCTTGATAAGCTAACAATTTTAAATCTCATCAGAAAATAAGTGTAATACAACTTTGGTTTCTGGACAGTTATAAAATGATATTGCATTTTCCTCATACCTGCATAGTGATACACTTGGGAAACTTTCAGATCTGCAGGGAATTGATCTACTTTGTTCCTCTAATGAAGCTGTTTCCTTTAATCAAATGAAAGTCAGTAGGGGTTTGAAAGTATCTAGCACTGTTTTATTTTGTCCAGGGAGATGGATATATATTGTATTATCCCTATCATGTGGTGCTAGGAAATCTAGTAAAAATATTTGATTAAAAAAAACAGTATAATGTATTATAAAGACTTCACTGAATCCCTTCCAGAAATTCAAGTGTAGCCTATTTTTTAAAGGTAACCTATGATAATAAGAGGTTAACATATTCTTGCTGTTGCTAAGTTATAAAAGTACAACTTTGCTATAGGAGTGCTAAGCTCAAGGCAGTCTAATGGACTTATCTAGCAGCACTCAAATATATATCTCAGGGGTGAAGGGGAAAGAGATACTTTTATATTAAGGGGAATAAAAATGTAAATCAAATTTAGAATCTTTCTCCATTATTCTTTTGCAGTCTTGTCACATATTTATATACTACAGTGGTATAAACATACCATATGGACCATCAAGTGAATAACAGATTCATTCGACTTATCTAAAGCTATGTAAATATTTCATAATTATGTTGTATCAGTAGGACAGTTGTGAATTTTGAAAATGTGTAGCTTTACTTTTACTTCACTACTTTTAATTGGTGAAATGCAATTAATTACTTACAAACTCAAGTCATACTAGTATCCTATCCAATAGTTTGTTAATTTCACACTAAAGCCTGGCAGAGTGCCATTTCTGTTGGGATCTTTACACTATGAGTTATTAAAAAGGTTGTGTGTCCAGAGGTCCCAAAGTATAAAACTGCAATTAATAATCAAACAGTTTATATTTAAGACTAATAATATAAAGACAATCAGATTTATCAAATTTCTATCCTGCCACAATTATGGCATTCTTGATGGCTCACAAAATTGGAAACAAGTAATAATTAGCGATTTGGAGGGAATATTACATAAATAATAATTAAGGATAATCTAGGATGCAATGCAATCAGACAAGAAGCTGTAATCTATAAGAATTAAGGACATTGTTCATTGAGAAAAAGACAAAGGGGAAGTTAGATTTTTATTCTTCGTTTTTTCATAAACAACTTCAGACAGTGAACATACCAATATTCCTTTTTCCTCCTATTTTCCCCATTACAACAATCCTGTGAGGTGGATTGGATTGAAAGTGAGTGACTGGCCCAAAATGACACAGATGGCTTTCATGCCTAAAGTGGGACCAAAAGTAGAACTAGGAGTAGGAGTAGAACATTAGAACTAGCTCAAAGAGTTGTTTCAATGGGGGAAAAGCAGAACGTTTTAGAGTAACATTTTATTTAATGGCTAAAAAAAGATGTGGTGGGGAGTAAGACGTTGAATTTTCAAAGGTAGAAGCATGAAATAGGGAAATTTATAGAAGTGGCTCACTTTATATAGTGTTCAACTATAGAAGAAGGAAGAAAGAGAAACATGGAGATTCTTGGTTCAGTGAAGGATTTTGGAAGTTCCCTGCTATAAACAGAGTGCGAGAGATTTAAAAGAAGTAACATTCACCAACCTACATGAGTTAAGGGGGCACATGTTATGCAGAAATATCATTTAAGGAGAAATAAATAGAATATTTCTGGATAACACAGAAAAATCAGGGATAATATTGCAGCTTGTGCAAAGATTTCTGATCCTAAAAGATTGGTGTTAGATGGTTCCTCCTGCAGCTGGAAGGAAAATGACTTCAATTAAGACTTCAGCTCTGAGTAGAGATGAAAAGAGCAGCATAGCAAGAACAAAACTACTTCTTTTAAGTTCACCAAACTAGTAAAAAAATAACCATAGAAGTGAGGATTTCCTAGTCATTTGGTCCTGAAGCCTAGAGATCCTATCTTGGAAGTACTGGCATCAAGCAAACAAGAGAACAATTGTGCCAGACCATACACGTAGTTAACAAAAGACGTTTCAAGGTAAGCAGATGAGTCATCGATACCTTTATATGCTGTGCTCTGACTAACAGAAGGAATTGTCCAGGAAGAGTTTATGACTCTGATATCTGGGGGAACCCCACAATTCATCTCCCACATACAGCAATACAAGAACTATATTTTGGCAGCACAAATCAAAATTACTATGCTGCCATCATGGGAGGGTGACTGAGACTCTCTGCTGCCATCTGGTGGCCATTTTTGATCGGCTCACATATGATCAATGTACTGCATATGTATGGCATTTGGTGGCAGCTTTTTCTGTTGTTGGTTACATTCAAATTTCAGGCAGGAAACACCAGCTACCCCTGCCTTTATAGCACTGTGTATTGACAGAATGGCTGTGCTGTGCCACTATAAAAAAGAGGAATTCCTCTTTTTTCTGAAACGAGAAGAAAAGCAGCAAATGTGACTGTGAGGAAAAACCTAAAGAAAGATAAAAATTCAGTCCAAGTCCCATGTTTCCCTGAGGCTTACTGCTATTCCATACATTCTGGGGCAGTGCAGGTTTATTCTCTCTGACAATATGAGTTTCTTCCACAGAGGATTTATAGATTAGTTATATTTTCCCCCTTGTAAAGTTATATTTTGCTTCTGGAATTGTAAGGCTGTTGCTGGTGATCACAACTCGTAATTTTGTTTCATATCACAATTTTCCTCTTCCTTGTCCCATGCCTTCACAAGGTCTAACAGCTGTGTTTATTTTATTTGGGCTGCAATCCAGTACAGGGAGTTCTCAACAACCACAATTAGGACTGGAACTTCTGACACTAAGCAAGTCAGTCATTAAGTGAGCTGTACCCATTTTTCTGACCTTTTTTGCCCAAATCATTACCTGAATCTAGCTTCTCCCATAATTTTTCTTATTGGACGCCAGCTGGAAAAGTCACTCAAGTACTTGAATTTTGATTGACTTATCGTGTCTGACTAGGGGGCAGTGCTCATCTCAATTTCCTAGCCAGCGTTGTCCATACATGCTACTGATGTGCAGTTTATAAATTCAAAACAAGAAACCTGGAATATGGTAAGTGCTGAAGTTTGAACACCCTTTCATTCAGTTCTCTGTCATAGCATCTTTTGCAAAAATAACAACTTCCAAATATCTCTTGTAACTAAGTCTTGCTTTTGGAATCTTTTTCCTACTTTTCCTTACAGAACACTTCTAGCTCAAAAATATATTTAACTCTCTTTTCGTGCCCAGCATGTTTGAGATCCCCATAGATTTTTCAGTATTCAAGTCTGAGGACTCTGAAATTTAGATGAGTATTAAAAATTACTGATTACAAATTGTACTAAATTAGAAAGAATGATGCAGTCAGTTTTGAGTTAAAGAACTTAGGTTTAGGCAAATAGCTGACAGGTGTAGTTGTTTGGGCTAAAGATTAAATATGAAATACATACTTAATTGAAAGGTATTAGAACTGACTAGGAGAAGGCTATTAAGAGCTTGATAAAAGAAAAACACAATAACTTAATGATAGGATAAACATTCAGTCTCTTATTCATAGAGCGGGTTGAACATTGCTGTTAAGAGTAATTTATTTTAATTAGCTGACGGTTGACTTTGCTGAACACTTATTATGCATGGTTCCTGTGCCTTTCATCTTGTTGACTAATTTGACTGAATTCAGGAAAGCGGATGAGAGTATCTTTGTTTAATAATTACGATGGTTTCATTTTTTTTTCCTCTAAAACCACACCTGCATACCTCTGAATACAAATAGCTGGGTGTCAGAGAAAGACAAAGTCTTCTTTGTCTATTCCCATAGGGAACTGGTTGGTCCTTGTGAAAAACAGGATACTAGATAACTATCATCACCAATAAGGTCAGCCAAAAATGGGGTAACTTAAGAAAAGCTCTTAAGAATATTAAGAACCACATACAGATCATTTGCTTTTGTTCTGTATTATTTTCAAAGCAATTTATGTTACTCTATGAAATCAGGAATCACCAATGTAACAACCACAAAAGGTAGAACAGATTGGATATTTATTTATTTTATTTGTATCCTGCCTTTTTCCCCCACACAACTCAAGGTGATAGCGATCTCTCCTCCTATTTTTCCCACAACAACATAACCTGGGGTGCAGTTTCAGAAAGCAGCTAGCTCAAAGTCATCAAACTGGCTTCCGTGCTGAAGGGAAGACGTATTAAAATACAACAAACTAGCAATAGAGTTAAGCAGATTTGTCTTCTGACAGAATTATACTCCTTTTCAAAGGCTTTAAACGTGGTACTAAGATGCCCTGAATTCATTAGAGTTTATTTTGAATAGGCATATATAAGATTGCACCATAGTCTTATTATATATTCTGATTGTATTAAGATAAAGTTTGAGGCATTTAATAATGTATTAATTAAGTTGCATGTTACTAATGTCTTGTTAGGTGGCATGTGTCATGGTTGTCTAATGCATTATTAAGATGTATCTTTATGAACTTTTTTCTATGATGTGTATCATTAGTTTAAGTCGGGTCACATTTGTAAGTATATTTCTAAATTTGTTCTAGGAAAATTCACTTTAATAAGGATATTTTTGGATGTATTGTATAGTAATACATATTTCTAAATGTCTTTTTTTCTTTAAAAAATACCAGTTTTAAAGGAAATCTGCCCAGAGAAAATCCAAAGGTTAACTATGTTCAGAGATGCACACCACTTCCTTTACATTGGAAATCACAAAATACAAATTCCATAAGCATGTGTAGCTACAAGTAATAAAATAGCAATAACTATTTTATTACACTAACCAGCTGACTTACGGGCTATAACTATTTCAATATATAAAATTAGGGATGTCTATAAAATTCTCTTCATCTTATTTTTCCCAATAATGTAGTATGCTGAAATTTTACTTTTTTGGGTGGACCTGCACTTCATTCAGATCAAGGTTTCCATTGTTTTCATTTCATATTTTATAGACTACTAATTTCCCCACCAGATTTGCAACTTGATTAAATCACAGTCTAGTCAGGAGCTAATTAAATCCTTGCACATCCAGGCAAATCTCTAGTAACTTCAATCTGGAATCTGTGGTCATAGTTATCAAAAAGTTAGCCAGAGTAGAAACAAGAAACAAGTAGCACAAAGCCATTATACAAAATGGAATTAATGAAGGATCTGGTGATTTTGATGTAAGTTAGATAATAAACCTGGGCAGGTTCTGAATAAATGTAATTCATATTGATTACATAAATACATCTCTTTTTATTTTGTACACCTCAGGATCTAAATTTACCCTACTGAATATTACCTTCAGTGGCTACTTCTATATTTGAGTGGTTTGCTAGACAGAAAGGCAGACCGTGAAAACAACAGTTGCTACCTACATCTTACAGCTCTAGCCACTCAAGCACATTAGGGATAAACTGCAGCCCATACTGGACAATAGCAATGCACTTTTTCAGGCACTTGGTGGCAGCCCAATACTTGCATGCAGACAGCCGCCCAACCTGAGCAGATTCTGACAAACAGCAAGAACAAATAGGATAGGGACATTAACTTGAGAACCAGATCTTCTTTCCCCTCACATTTACACCAATAGTGCCATCAATAGCCCCAGCAGTGTCATACCTTCCCCCCCCCCCCAAAAAAAAGAAAGTTAGAGATCTTCACCTTCTCTTTGTCTAAGGTGATCTCTGTCAGTATCTGTCAACCATCCTTTTTGGACTCCAGATAGGACAAGCAAGCCAGATTTTGCACAAAAGAATCAGTGGACACAAAATTGATACCATAATTCAAAATAAGTAACATTTTGGCATAAGTAATTATTTAAGTTGTCTGGACATTCTATTACTGATCTCAAAGTAGCGGTTCTAGAACAAGAAAATTGAGCATTAGACTACAGGTAGTCCTGAATTTACTACCACAATTGAGCCCAAAATTTATGTTGCTAAGTGAGAAATGTGTTAAGTGAGCGTTGCCCCGTTTTACAACTTTTCTTGCCACGTTTGTTAAGTGCATCACTGCAGTTGTTATATTAGAAACATGGTCGTTAAATGAATCTGGCTTTCCCACTGACTTTGTCAGAAGGTCGCAAAAGGGTATCACATGACCCTGGGACTGCATCCATCATAAATGTGAGTCAGCTATCAAGCATCTGAATGTAAATCTTGTGACCATGGGGATGCTGAAATGGTCATAAGTGTGAAAAATGGTCATAAGTCACTTTTTCATTTTTTTCAGTGCCACTGTAACTTTGAACGGTCCCTAAGCGAACTGTTGTAAGTCGAGGACTACTTGAATTGAGTTTATGTTCTTCAGTAGGTTTTAGGTCTTCTCAGAAAGTCTGAACAAACTTAGTAAGTTTTTAAAACAATATAATTCTTTAATCAACAAAACACTTATAATCTAACCCCCAGGGAATTTTCTTCTTGTCATCATCTTCCTCACCTGACATATTTAAATTCTTCATCAATTGAACCCTTCCATGTATCTTGATAAAATGAGCTATTATTCACAAAAATGTATACACCTTATAATAACGTGTTCATTTGAAAAATTGCCACTGAATTCTTTTGGATTTTGGGCTATCAAAGACTAATATGGCTGTCCTCTTATACTGGAGTTCATTAGATATCCATCAGGAAGCTAAAAAGTTAGAGCTTAAACTTTGATCAAAATGAGTTATGTTGAAGGGTGTCTCTGGGCGAAGCAAAGGGACAAATGACATTGTGACATGTCATACATACATCAGATATCATGATGTAAATTCCAAGTTATATCCTTTGCACAATGGTATGATGACACACAAGTTGTCACTTTTATATCCATGCAGTTTGTTAAGGATCCCCCTTGTGTTTTGGAGCTAGCAAAAAGCAGGATTCTGAATAAGCTACTTTTCTAAACTTAAGTTTCAAGATTAGCATCACCTGGTTCCTTCACCTGTTGAACTTCAGTATTTTAAGTGTATATTACTAAGGCATCTACATCTCCAGAGGAACCAGTCTGGCAGAAATCTGTCACAAGCTCTTCAGTTCTCAGATAAATGATGTAATAAAGCAGCTTATTCAGATAATATTTTCTCTGGAAAGATGAAGCAGAAATGACCTATGATACTCATGTAAAAATTATACGGGTTTAGGGATGGAAGCAGAGTATGCCAAGTGCAGGCAGAGACAAAGCAGTATTGGCAGAAGCCCCAGAAGTCATTAAAAGCTCTTATCCTATCAGGCCGTTTGTGGTATGCTGCTTTTTCTCTATTTAATATAGCCAGACCCTTTCAGCTGTGCTTGCCCTTTCTAAGGTCTAGGAAAGTTGCATGTTATCTGAATGCATATCTAGCCAATTCAGACAAGCGTAGAATGGTAATTTGATGTACAAGAATATCTAGAGTTTCAGTAGGGAAAACTGGACAAATTATGATAGCCATGAATAAAATCACTCTTGGACTGAATAGGTGGCAGGAAGAGTGCTGTTGATCTTTAATAGGAATTGCAAACAATAATTAAGAAATAAAAATCCCGTACATAGTTGTCTGTCAAACAGTTATTTTACTTTTTTCCTGTTTCCATGTTTAAAACTCCATAAATGTTTATGGAGAACTTGATATTTTGCTATATTAAAAAAGTAAAACAATGAATTAATTCTACAGAATTAAGGTAAATCTTGCATTGCTGTAATAATTGGATATACCCAGAGAAAAGAGTTAAGTAAAATTAAACAAAAACAAAATTGTTTTAAAATGTAACTTTGAAGTGATTATACCTACCTAATCACAAATTATGCAGAATAAAATTGACAGGGATCATAGCACCCTTCTAGCAGCTTTTTTTTTTAACATTCTTTGTACCACCTACGCCGCAGATATGAAAAATAAAAGAACACTTTTTGTTTTGCTCGTAAGTAGTGTGTGTAAGAGACACAGATACAAATAAATGTAAGTCAGCGGTGTCAGAGGGTGCTTAGATCTGGCCCACAGGGCCACCCTGGAAATAACGAAGTACCGTCCCACAGTGCCTCTTCCAGCGAAAACACGGCCCTCCCGAACTCTGTTTTTGCTGGCAGAAGGTTGCAGGAGGCCGTCCCAGCCGAAAACGGATCTCAGGAGCCTGTTTTCTCTGGCAAAGTGCTTGGGGCACAGGCACCCCGACACGAGTGATTTCGAGCTGGCCACAACTACCCTGGCCATGTTCACCCTGGCCCCCAAGGTCAAACACAACTCTGATGTGGCCCTCAATGAAATCGAGTTTGACATCCCTGATGTAAGTGAACAGACAGAGTTAACAATAATTTGACAATAGAGTTTAGCAGAAGAAAGACAAGAAAGATTGACCAAAAATGTTGTATATACCAAGTATCTGCAAGACCGCCTCTCCCTCAGGATATCTATCCACCCTACAAGAGCAGATAGAGTGGGCACACTTCAGGTCTTTTTTCTTTTCTTTTTTTTTACTTAAATATTGCCATGTGTGGGACCTTGAAAGTATGCTTTTTCCCTGGAGTCCATGCCTTATGGAACACCCTCCCCCCTGAGATCCGACAGACCCCTACCCTTCTATTCTTCTGGAGATCACTTAAAACCTGGGTCTTCTTCCAGGTATGGGGATAGGTGAGCCCAGGGTGGTATGAGAATGTGGGTGCATCAGAGAAGTAAGTGTTGCTCCGTGCCATGCTTTTTTTTCCAACTAGAATATCAGCTAGATCAACTAGAACCTGTGATCGACTTATGTCATCATTTCATTACTGGACTCGTCAGTGCCTTCAACAGTAGCAGATCTTCTAACGTACTTGAAAAGTTCATTAGAAAATTCATGAAGAAATTCATGGGTATATTATATCTGCCTTAAAAACAGCCCTTGTTGAACTGTATAGCACCATCAAACATCAAGAGTTGACCACAGGAAATGTTCTATGACGTTTTGTATTGTGTCATAAAATGCTTTATGATAATTTTTATGTCATAAAATGTTTCAGTTCCGTGTGAATCATGTATCCCTGATTTTGGAAGCATTCTGTAAATTAGTTCATTTGTGGTACCTTGGTTGAAAAAAATTATCCTATGATGCAGCCCTTCACCAAATTAAATGTTACAAACATGAGAGTTTTAAGTAGTGTATAGATTACTGTTGATTTCTATACCATTTCTATTATTTTATATTTTTTCTACTGTTTCATTGGTTGCAAGCCACGCAGAGTTTTTAAAAGAAGGGCACCTATATATATATATTACAGAAATAATTTTTAAAATGTGTGGGGTCCTTGGTACAGCACCGGGAGCTGCGGTAGGGCAGTGGTTAGAATGCAGTATTGCAGGCTACTTTGCTCACATTGCCAGAAGTTTGATTTGTTTGATCCTGACCTGCTCAAGGTTGACTCAGCCTTCCAGCCTTCCAAGGTCGGTAAAATGAGAAGCTGCATTGTTGGGGGCAATATGCTGACTCTGTAAATTGCTTAGAGAGGGCTATAAAGCACTGTGAAGTGGTGTCCAAGTGCTATTCCTAGTGCTATTGCTACACTCTGAGCTTGGTTGTCTTTTTTACAGATGTTTCATTACCAAACTAGATAACATGCATTGATAATGTTTGGTAATGAAACATCTGCAAGAAAACAATTTAAGCAACCCTGAGCTACAAAAAAATTGTGTATTTATGGCTAGCTAAAGAAGAGTTTGGCATCGAAGCTCAGTTGGGGAATTCAAAGGAGAGTCCCTACATTTTTTTTTTAAGTTGACAATATATATTCAGCTAACGTGAGAAGAATAAAAGTTATCTACTGGTGGCAAATTTTTTATTGTGCGATTGTGTACCTACCTAAAAAGAATTCTCCATCTATTTACAGTGGGGCTTAAAAGTTTGTAAGACTTTCAAATTTTCAATACGTCTGCATAAGGATGACCTAAAACACGATCTGTTCTCCACACAAATCCTAAAAATAGAGAACCCAATTAAGCAAATGAGTCAAAAATTATATTTGCTCATTGAGTTATTAAGGAAAATGATCCAAAGCTATTTATTTCTGTTTGGCAAAAGTATAAAAACCTATGCTTTCAATAACTGGTGCATGTTCCTTGGGACACACTGTAAATGCAAACTAAATGATCATAATAATTATTGTTCAGTCCTGCTCAGTGGCTTGAATGAACTTTATTCCATTCCGTCTCACAGAACAGCTTCAACTCGGGGATGATGGTGGCCTTCCATATATGAACTGCCTGTCTCATATGTACTTCCACAACATTTTTATAAGATTAGAGTTAGGACTTTGACTGGGCCATTCCAATAGGTTGTTGTTTTGAAATACAAGTAGTGCTTGACTAAAAACAGTTCAATTCAGTAACTTCAAAGTTACAACGGTACTGAAAAAAGGGACTTATGACAGTTTTTCACACCTCATGATCATGTGATTTACATTTGGATGCTTGACAACTGACACATTTATGATAGTGCCCCATGGTCATGTGATCCCTTTTTACGACCTTCTGACAAGCAAAGCCAATGGGGAAGCCAGATTCACTTAACAACTATGTGACTAATGATTCACTTAACAAATGTGGAAAGAAAAGTCATAAAATGGGGCAAAACTCACTTAACAAATTTCTCACTTAGCAACATAAATTTTGGGCTCAAAAAAGGTCATAAGTTGAGGACTACCTGTACAATCTTACTTTTATGCCAAACGTAACACTTTTCATTCAGTTCAAAGCCTTCTATTTTGGTCTCATCCATCCACAGAACGTTCTTCCAATAACCTTTTGGCTTTTCCACATAAATCTTTTTCAAAATGTAGATAGGTAGCAATGCTCTTTTTGAAGAATAGTTTTTCCCTTTGCAACTCGGCCACACACCCGATTGTTATCCAATGTTCTCTGGTGGTCTTATGAACATTGATATTCTCCAATGCAAAAAAGGCCTTTAGTTCCTTAGACATTATCTTGGGGTTTTTTGAGACCTCCCACAATATTACATGCAATATTGGTTCATTAGTCACTCCCAGAGAGGATAACCGTGGTGTTGAATTGCTTCCATTTGTGTACAATATGCCTGACAGTGGACTGATGGAGTCCAAACTCTTTGGATATAGTTTTGTAAACTTTTCCAGCTAGTGAGCATCAAGAACTACAGGTAGTCCTTGACTTACAACCACAGTTGAGCCCAAAATTTCTGCTGCTAAGCAAGACAGTTGTTAAGTGAATTTCGCCCCATTTTATGCCTTTTCTTGCCACAATTGTTAAGTGAATCACTGCAATTGTTAAGTAACTTAGTTATAAAGTGAATCTGGCTTCCCCATTGTCTTTGCTTGTCACAAGGTCGCAAGAGTTGATCGCATGACCCCGGGACACTGCAACCGTCATAAATACAAGCCAGTTGCCATGCATAGAAATTTGGATCAAATGATCATGGAGGGATACTGCAACAGTCATGTGAAAAACAGTCATGACTCACTTTTTTCAGTGCCGTTGTGACTTCAAACGGTCACTAAACAAATGGTTGTAAGTCAAGGATTACCTGTATTTTTCATAAGGATCAGAAATCTCCTTTGTTTGAGCCCTGACCCATTTCCACATACCTGTTTTGTGAAGAAGTGGATATATAGGAGATGAGCAGGCTGAGCCCAAGGGAGGGGTCAAACAGATCATCAGTGATGAGTCCCTTCTTACCCACAAGAGATCTTAAATTCTTGGGACACTTGTCTACTGCCAATTTTCTTGGATCATTAGTAGTTCAGATTACTGCAGAAAACTTAAGCTTTCAATAAATCTTTATACCCATTTGAACTGCCTGGACCTCCTGATTTTCCAGCACTTGACACATACCCAGAATTCTGTTCCTTAAATAAGGCAGGGGCTCCGATATTAACATCTGATTATCAACCCTTTGAAACTGCTGATTCTCATTTCCTCTTCAAATGAATTAATAATCCTAGAGGTAGATAATCCTTTAAGTACACACAAATATGTAGTTTCAGATTATTTTTCTCAACTAAATGAACAAGTACAGTGTCTTTGATTAAATGTTTAATTAGGTTATCTAGTGTTGGGATGTGAAGACAGATCACATTTTAGGTCAATCTTATGCAGACATAGTGAAAATTCAGAAGTGTTCAGAAACCTTTAAACACCACTGTGCAGCAAATGGAAACTTTCACTAGTGCTTGAAGACAGTGAATGAGGAATGGAATAACAACTGGCCACACTTTGGCTGATAAGAAAGGGCATATTTATTAAACCAAATAAAGGAGGTGTTAAAACTGGAGGTGACTGGGAAACTAATGTAAAGTAGGAAGGTAAGGAGCAAACCGAATGGAGGAGGGTGACCATCAATAACTATGAAACATTTTTTTTTTCCACTGGAACTCAGAATATGTTAGATGTCCCTACAGAAATATCAGATACTAAGCTTCATGGAAGGAAAAAGAAACACTGCTAAACGAGATAAGAAGGTAGATCCTGTAAAATAAAAAATAAGTGATGTGTGCCCTACAAGAAAAGCTACGATAGTTGGTAACTCACTATCTTACTAATGTAAAGAACAGAAACAGATACATGCTGGCAGGCCCTCGGATTTTGATTTATGCTGCTTCATGTGGAGCATGGACAAAGGATTTGATAGAATTTCTTCAACACTAGTCAAGACCATCAACATTTTATTTAGAAACTTCATGTGATCCACTCTGGATAACGTTGTTTAGTCAATATCTTACTTAACATTGAACTATAACAAATAAAAATATAAACTATAACAACTTGAAAGCTATATCCTTTCTTGCTAAGTCCATGTGGACTTAGTCCACGTGGACTTCAGTTGATTGGAGTGTAGCAATCTAGCAGAAGCAATAGGACAAAGAATTGTATTCCATGTTAAACAATACCACATTTGTTCAGAAATCCTAGTGAATTATCCTGGCAATGTTACAGACAAACTTTTTGCTAAAATAAGAGGAGGAAATAATAAAAGCAACATTGCTCAGCCAAAAGGAAGATATATTATACTTTTCATAAGTAAATTACAGATACTTCATTGAGAGAGACATAAAATAGTAATCGTGGAGAACTTTATTTACCCTAATATCTGTAAGAGCAAACTCTGCCAAGCACAGTCCTTTTAGGAAATTCCTGGCTATCAACTATTGACAACAATGAGAGAAAACAATTGAATCAAAGTGGAATGAATAGGATGAGTACAATGCTTGTTTTCTTCACCTGAACGAAAACAAAGTATTGAATGTAGTAGCAATAACAATAGCACTTAGACTTCTATACTGCTTCACAGTGCTTTACAGCCCTCTCTAAGTGGTTTACAGAATCAGCATATGATTCCTGACAATCTGGCTCCTCATTTTACTGAACTCAGAAGGATGGAAGGCTGAGTCAACTTTGAGCCATTCAGGATCAAACTGCTGGCAGCTGGAAGTCAGCAGAAGTAGCCTGCAGTACTGCATTCTAACCAATGTGTCACAACGGCTCTTATATTCTTTAACAGAATAATAGAATTGGAAGAGACCTTGGAGGTCTTCTAGATCAAAACCCCCGCACAAGCAGGAGACCCTATACCAGTAATGGCGAACCTTTTAGAGACCGAGTGCCCAAACTGCAACCCAAAACCCACTTATTTATCCAAGAGCGCCAACATGGCAATTTAACCTGAATACTGAGGTTTTACTACCTAAAATAATGATAAACAAGGCAGAGTTCAGCTAATTGTTCTAA
>JANHFL010004618.1:211506-230394 GCA_032468155.1 Oxyrhabdium leporinum | reverse complement strand
AATAGAATAGAATAACAGAGTTGGAAGGGACCTTGGAGGTCTTCTAGTCCAACCCCCTGCTTAGGCAGGAAAACCTATACCACTTCAGACAAATGGTTATCCAATCTCTTCTTATTAAACTATTTGTTAGAATAAGAATTATAACTCATTATAGTCCTTTGGGTTATAGCACCAAGCATAACACTGAAATCCAATTGTGGCTCTTTTTGCAGAAAATATTGTGTAAACCCACATTAAAGGAAATGTTTGTCCAAAGGGACTAGAATGAAGTTTGCTGCCTTCATATTGTTCTGTTTTTGCCTTGCCTGAAGATTTAAGATGTTCCTGTAACCTGTTCAAATTCTTGCTCCAGACTGCCTCAAAAAATTTGGCCAGCCTACATTTTCCATAAATAAACTGTGTAGTTCCAGACAAAGGTTTGGATCATATATCAGTTATCTTTTAGAATGTCCATTTCACCCACTTTTATTACTCAGTTACAAAAAAAAATACAGAAAAAAGAATATGCAAAGTGCCTACACTAAGAGAAATTGTGCAAAACTTTTGAGGAGGGAAGGGGATGAACATGGATGTGTTGGATTTCAGACTTAACACAAGCTAGAAAAAAAAAAGACTCATTGATCCATTCATACACAAAAATACCATACTTTAATTAAAAGATTTTAAATGGAAAATCTGGAAAATCACCCCCAGTACGTCAGCAATCCTTTAAATGTCTCAGCAGCTTCCTGATTCTATTATTCTATCCTGTCTCCTTTCAGGAAATGCTATGACAATGAGGTTAAAGCATCATTCCTCATACCAGGCATGTGGTAGAAATGCATTTGCATGAAAATTATTTCATTTTCTTAGCAAATAATGTGTCACAGCAATACTTAGGCAAAAACCCTGCCCACTCAAATCCTTAAAAGCGTAGAAATTACTAGTTAAGGAAACCTTCAGGCCTCAGTGAAACACGTTGATTCATTCTTCAAACAACTCTTCAGTAATGGCATTCTAAAAAAAAGTGCACATTATGATGAAGACTTTTTGTTACATAGGGAGTAAATTTATAGTTAGTGTAAGGCTGTTATATCTTCATGGGGGGCGGCTATTCAGAAAATCATACAGAAGGAAAATATATAGTGCATGTTTTTCAGAAACGTGTGTGACTTTTGGCACTAAAAATAACAGGCTTATTTAGGGAACCTGTTGTTATTGCATTGTCTAACCTAGTATTTGTTTGGCTTTGTGCCACCTTGTCTTTAAAACATAGTGGTGACCCACCAATGTATTTTCTGTTCCTGATAGACTAGGCATGTTTATTATGTAGAGGTTTGGCTTTAAATAGATTGAACTACCTCCATTTATGTGCCACATTGCCATTTCTAATGATCATCAAAAAAAACCTGTGTGTGTGTGTGTGTGTGTGTGTGTGTGTGTGTTTGCAGTTTCACACTGAAAAATATTTCTGTGATCGCTTCTACAAATATACAGCGCAATCTAAGCTTAAGAATCTTTAAAAAAAAATCTAAAGTCTAAATTGGTAAGGATCTTGGCAAGGATTTGGAATAAGAAATGAGCAGCAGCTGAAGAGAGCAAAAACAATTGCAACTTCAGTATTTTCTGCTTTGAAGTTTTCTTACTGAGACAAACAGAATACAGATCCTGGCAGTAGATCAAAATGGACAAGTGAACCAAACAAAATAATATTACTTAGTAATTGTTTCTTGAGAAAATAATTTTCAGAATTCTGAAGATTTTTATTGGTATGGGTGATTTGGTCAAGGTTTGACTTGTATTCAACAATCAAAATCACAATTCACATTTGAAATAGCTTGTTCATTGCCCAGATCAAAAGACCAGCTGTCCTCTATATTCTTTGTACTGATGAAACTTCTGTAGTGTAAGTCACAAACAGATGTGAGAACCATTAGGTATATTCATTAACATTTTTGGCTGGATGAAAAAACCTAAATTCTAGTCTTCTCTAAGCTATGGAAATTCCCTAGTATCTTCAGGTCAGTCACTCTTTTTTCAACCCAAGCTACCTAATAGATTTATTGCAGTGGAGAAAAAGTGAAAGAGAAGCAAGTATGCTAATTATTAAAATTTGTGTATAAAATACCCTCTATCTTATTTCCTTAAATGAACATAGTTATTTTATTCATAGAATTGAATGAATTGAAACTTAATTTGGCCAAGTGTGATTAGACGCACAACAAAATGTCTCCAATGCAAAAGCTCTCAGTGTACATGCAAAGCAACAGAATTATCATAATCATAATCATAATACCAGTAAGAGGACGGAATAAAGAAAATATTAAGAAAGATAAATAATAACACTACAGCCATACTATATGGGTAAATTACATATAGACATTAGACTGCACTGTGAGAATTAGGTGTTCAGTAGAGTGATGGCATGAGGGAATAAATTTCCCTGTGTCTACTTCTTTTGGCATGCAATGTCGTATAGCAATAGCAGTAGCACTTAGACTTATATACCGCTTCACAGTGTTTTACAGCCCTCTCTAAGCAGTTTACAGAGTCAGCATATTGCCCCCAACAATCTGGGTCCTCATTTTACTGACCTCGGAAGGGTGGACGGCTGAGTCAACCTTGAGCTGGTCAGGATTGAACTCTAGAGTGAGTAACCTGCAGTACTATCTTCTAGCCACTGCGCCATCATCATAGAATATGGAAGCCACTCAGAACAGAGGGAAAAGAATTATGATACAAAATATCACAGAAATATATTGAGCGTATATTAATGGAAAATGTAAGATGTTTGGGAGTAGCAGTGGTATGTCAAAGGTAGACTGAAATTATAATAACATTAGTAAACAAGAAAACATGTTGAAATCATCATTTCTCTCACAATCTTGAAAAAAAATGGCAAAGCCGCAGGTGTACTGATACAATTTGAGATGTGGTATACTTGCAAAGTATTCTACAATACCTTAGCATGTGAAGACTACTTCTGCCTGATAATTGGACGAATTCTATTATTGTTCCCTTATAAAAATGGAAATGTACCACAAGACTAAATGCAAAAGAAAATAAGGCCATTAGCTTAAATAAAGGCATTATTATGTCTGAGATTGTCCTGTTGATATTTATGGTAGTGTAAAAGGATTAATAGAAAATATTTGGGAAGTGTGTTTGTTTGTTTGTTTATTAAATTTATTTGCCACCAAAAGTATTGTGGCCTTGTGGTGAGCAAAAGATGCACTCGAGTTTTGTCTTCAACAGTTATTCGAAAATATATGACTGCTAGAAAGAAAGTTTAATGTGAATCCGTTTACGTAGAAAAATCATAAGATATAGCCTGAACATAAACTATTTTGTACCAATATGGAGTTGAAGGTTGATTATGGAATGTGAAAAGGGCAGTAGAATGAAAAAAAGCACATGTAGGAATAAAGGGAATGTTTGGTAAATGTTCCAGATATTAGGAATATGACAATTACATGTGATGTGTGTTTAATTGTGAGATAGATAGATAGATAGATAGATAGATAGATAGATAGATAGATAGATAGATAGATAGATAGATAGATAGATAGATAAGGATAGGTTGCATAAGGATTTCATTAGAGATGTATCATTCAGGAATATGAATGTTTATCTATGTTTTATGCAGCTGAGGCTGTGTTGGCAGAGAACCCAAATGGTTTGTAGAGACTGTTAAATAGATTGTATGATGCTTTGAGGAGCATGGATCTGAAAATTAATATATTGAAAGCCAAGCTATTTATCAATAAGTGAGAATTTGCAAATTATGTATGCGTAAATACCAAGAACAACTAGCTAAACATTGATTTAAAATGGAGAAATTTTAAAACATCCACATGCTGTTAGAAAGACAATGGATCATTTGGGAATGTTTTTTTCCTTCAAAATATGTGAAAATATATAAAAATATGCTTTTGCCTATAAAGACCAGTGTGAAAGAATTCTATTGTGGCATTTGAATCACACAGAGATAATTGAATGGGGATCAAAGTGCAAAAAATATAAAGGAAGTGAGTTGAATGGGAAAGGAAGGGGAAGTTGAATCAACTGTGGTTGGATGAAGTTGATAAGATCCACAGTAAGAAAGAGGTAGGAAGCTTAAAAAAGAAAAAAAATGTATTGTGCCAGACTAATTAAATAAGCACAGAAGATCCAAGAACTTTTGATAAGATAGTTTTATTACAGAAAAGCTAAGAAGCTTTTAAAAAGAATTCTTAAAAGAATTTGAGTGACTGCTGGGTATCAAGTACAAGCTTTGCATACAATGACCAATATTCAGATTTCTTGTACTTCTTTCTCTTACTGGTTTTATATAAAGAACAACAATGATCTTTTGAATGGGATATGTATTTTATATATCTGTTTCTGGATTTGGTACCAGTCTGGTGTACAAAAGGTTGTTATCTTTTGACAATATGAAAGCTAACTCAGATTACACATGGACATAATGGAAAGGATGATGGTTTGGAAGGATAAAAAATGTATTGCTGATGGCGTTGCAATAAATAGACTTAGTAAGATTTTTTTTTCCTTTTTGTTTTTGTCTTCTAATATCTTTTTATGTTTATTATATCTTTTCTATGCTTTGCAGAATTGCTTACTCCAAAAAGGAATAGCATGAGTGGTATTCATATATGCATATATTTCCAATAAATAATTGATAATATCTGTTGGCATTTGGTTGTGCTTATTTCCTGAGAGGGTGTGTGTGTGAGAGAGAGAGAGAGGGTGGGGGAGGCAGAGGGAGAGAGAGACTGATACAATTTGAGGCATTGGCTTGTTTTTCATTAGGTAACTCAGTTTAGAAACAGAATTAAAATTAAAATCTCATTTGCTTTGAAACCTTGCAGATGAATAACTTAATTAGTTCTACAGTTTTCCCCTGTTACTTTGTTCCAAGATATAGGAGATTTTGTATCTAAGTCTTCAGCTAAGATGAAGAGACAAATGGATACCACTACTAATAACTTTATTGTCCTTCTGTTTTTCCCAACCCTCCAGATGCCTGGGAAGGCCACTGTTGTTTTGGTCCCAGCTCCAACATCTGCTTCCTCCACGGGGAACGAGTTCCATGTTTCATCAGCCAAGCACAACAGCATTTTGCACTGATTGCTCCTTCCTCTCCACATGGCCTTTCTACTAGTGTCAGCATACCTTCTGCTGACTCCTGCTCAGGCTGCCCCAGTTGAGAATGGGGCTCTCGTGGAGACGCTGACATCGCAAGTCCTACTCAGCAATAAGAGCGAACACTATTTAGCACAAGTGAGACCTCCTGGCACAAGCAGACAAATACCTCAGACGATTATCATTGGTGTGCGTAAAGGAGGGACCAGGGCCTTACTTGAAATGTTGGATGTACACCCAAACATTGTGGTAGCAGCTACCGAAGTCCATTTTTTTGATTGGGATGAAAATTACGTGAAAGGCATAGACTGGTATAGAAGCCTGATGCCATTTTCATATGAAAATCAAATAACTATTGAGAAAACGCCAGGCTATTTTACCTCACCACAGGCTCCCGAAAGGATTCACGATATGAATAGCTCTATTAAACTGCTGCTTATTCTAAGAGACCCCACAGAGAGAGTTATCTCTGATTACACCCAAGTCTATTACAATAGGCTGGAAAACCACAAGCCTGTTCAGCCCTTTGAAGACATTGTTATCAAAAACGGAGCCCTTAATACCAAATACAAGGCTATCCAGAGAAGTCTGTACGACGTCCATATGGAGAGATGGCTTAAATATTTCCACTTGGATCAGATTCACATAGTTGATGGGAATACCTTGATCAGAGACCCGCTTCCTGAATTGCAAAAAGTGGAAAGATTTCTTAATCTGCCTTCCAAAATTTTGTCTTCAAATTTTTATTTTAACCAGACCAAGGGCTTCTATTGCATTAGGAGCGATGGAAGAGAGAGATGTTTGCATGAATCCAAAGGGCGCCCGCATCCTGTGGTCAATAGTACAGTCTTAGAGCAACTTTACTCCTACTTCAGAGAGCACAATGAAAAATTTTATAGGATGATTAATCATTCTTTTGACTGGCATTAGTAACTCCGATTTTGAAGAAAAGGGTTTCCTTGTAAACAGTCCTCAGATAAATTATTTTCAAGTTCTTCCTCTTAAATTCCGGGTTACATTCATTTTGATAAGAAGATGATTATTTTCCTCCCTGAGAGAGAGTCTAGGTGTGCTCAAGGAAGATAGGCTTAACTTTGGCTTTTAATTACCGGAATGAACTTTGCACCAGCTTAAGTCCCCCCGACCTCAGTGGAGTTATGTCAGAACTACACTTGCATTGTCTGTTTTTATTCAAATTTATGAACAAAAGAAGCTTCGCAGAAAACCACTTTAACTGATGCTTTAAAAACATATAGCTGAAATGTTATTATTCTACTTACAGGTTTTGTTGGCTGCTGTTATTTTTCTATCCAGCTCCATGACAGTGGGACTGATTTTTAGATCTTTTCATACTGTAAGATAATTATATATTAGAAAAAAAGATGACTTAGTGGTTCCATTATATCATTTTATTTATTCAGTGAAATTATAACTGTAAAGTATATGCCATTTAAATATCAAAAGTGAGTTTAAACAGTTTTGGTTTATGTTATGGGTCCCTCTATGTAAAAATATTTGTAATCGGTAACACAGTTATTATTCACATAGGTTTAAAAAAATAACAATTATTAAGCTTTTAATATTCCCAATTGAAGCAAGAAGGCTCTAAAGTATACACAGTAGACATCAGGAATTTTTAAGCTGTATTCTTAGACATCATATCAATTATGTAATCATATAATCATATAAATTATGATTAGATGATTAATCATATAAATTGTATGAGCCACCCTTCATAAATGCATAATTATTAGTCTTGTTTGTATTTTGTAATCACTTGTTCCAATAGTTTATTAATTAATAGTGTTAATTTGGCACATTTATGAGAAAAAAAATTGCCTGCTCTCCAAAGTGTGGAATATTTTTTGTAATATCTATTTGAAAACCAGATGTATTCAAGTGCATAGTAACTTCATGTGGTACTGTATACTATACACACAATATTCAAAATAATCAAGTATGAGTTTCTGATTTATCTATAAAAGTATAAAATCTACATGGATGCATTAGGATTTGTTTATAATACATTTTTACTGGGTAGTGTAACAATCATCTCTGCTTCTCGTATTTGCTGTCTGGGGTTGTTTTAGATTGAGGTATAAACACATATCACTATCACACACTGTTGGCAAATGAAGATGTTTGGTTAGCAGCCAAGTAAGCAGACTTTACAAAAGAGGATGCTAATTTCTTGCAGGGCATAAAATTGTAGTTAGAAGATACTTTAACACTCACATGGTCAGTCCCCACTCACATAGTCAATTCCCCATCCTACATTTTCAATGTAGAAAATTCAGTTTTGTAGTATCCTTGATGGATGGCCTTTATCTATTCTAGATGGTCCTTAAAAAACTGAAACACACGAGAGACCTCTGAGATATTTAAACAGCTTGTAATGTCAATATTTTAAATATAGGTTTTAAACATGTTTTAAATATAGGTAGTCCTTGACTTAACAACAGTTCATTTAGTGACTGTTCAAAGTTACAACGGCACTGAAAAAGTGATTTATGACCATTTTTCACACAACCATTGCAACATGCCCAAGCTCACGTGATCAAAATTTGGACACTTGACAACTGGTTCATATTTACGACGGTTGCAACACCCCAGGGTCATGTGATCACCTTTTGCGACCTTCTGACAAGCAAAGTCAGTGGAGAAGCTAGATTCACTTAACAACCTTGTTACTAACTTAACAACTGCAGAGATTCACTTAACAAATGTTTCGAGAAAGATCGTAAAATGGGGCAAAGCTCAGTTAACACATGTCTCGGTTAGCAACTGAAATTTTGGGATCAATTGTAGTTGTAAGTCAAGGGCTACCTGTACTTTTTGAAATTGCTATTCTTATCATTTGAACCCATTGGTATACTTTGTTCTTCTAAATAAGAACAAAGGACACCTCGCTTAGAGATAATGAGATTGTTACATTACAGATAAAAAATGCAGTGCATCTATAGATACTTTGGAGATATTGGAGCCTCGGTGGCGTAGTGGTTAGAGTGTAGTATTGCAGACTACTTCTGCTGCCAGCCAGCTGCCTGCAATTTGGCAGTTCAAATCTCACCAGGCTCAAAGTTGACTCAGCCTTCCATCCTTCTAAGGTGGGTAAAATGAGGACCCAAATTGTTGGGGGCAATATGCTGACTCTGTAAACCACTTAGAGAGGGCTGTAAAGCACTATAAAGCGGGATATAATAAGTGCTATTGCTATTGATATATGAGGCTATATATATCCTACCAGACCTATTAAAATATTATTTTCATTAATTGAAAAATTACATTAAAATGGAAGCTGTCATGCTGCAAAGTAATTAATCAGCATTATTATTATCTTTATTTACCAAAATGCCTCTGAACCAAAAGAACTTGGTTGGAACTCTCTGTAGAGAACACATATAAAATAGAACCTAGCAACATAAACGTACCTTTTCCAGTATACACTTTGATCAGTCATGCAACTTACGATCTCTTTATACTGTCTACATTCAGAGGCTCCAGTTAAGTTGCGGCACATCAGATTTGTCACAATCATCATTTTGCTAGATAAACTTTATATTTTTCTAATGGAAAATATTTTTGTTTTACTGTTCCTGGCAAAATCTCCTTAATGCCGTAAATAAAACACAGGTGTCAAACTCACTGCATCACGTTGCCATCATGTGACGTTTTTCCCATTCGCAGAGCTGGGGTGGGCGTGGCCTGTGCATGACACATACAGTCCACTGGCCACCAGTTTGACATCCTTGTCTTAGAACGACAAGATATAAATACAAGAGAATTTTAAAATGAACATGAATATCCAATAACATTAAACTATAGGGGAACATACAGGCATTTAAAGAATCATTTAAAGCCATGCCCTTAGCCTGTGGTGGAAAAGTCCAGAAAGAGGGAGTCCTTGTGACTTCTAACCTAAAAGATCTCACCAAAAGACCCCTCACCAGATTTCTAATTGCCTTTGTTAAATCCAGACAGGTTCATGTAAGTACAGGCAGTCCTTCAAAAAAAAAAAAACCTAATCCCAAAATATGCTTAAATGTGCTTATGTTTTAAATTTAATTTTTAAGGTCCACTCAAATTTATTATGTCCAGACCAGGATATAAGCCTAGTAAATAAAAATAAATAAGTTGTACTTTACTTGGCTCCAGAAATACAGCCAGTGCAGATGGTGCACAATTTGTGTTAGATAGTTTGATCTTCAGAGCAAGCAAACAGTGGAATTTGGTACCAATGAAGGTCCTGAATTGTCTTTTAAATAAATTCTACAAACAACATAATAGCAGTAAAACTGTATATAACCAGATCACATCTCACAAGGACTGGGAAGAATGTGTTTGTTCAAATGATCAGAAAGGATTTAAACTTAACCCTGAAAGTTAGCTAAATACTTCAATTATAATGTACTGTATACTATAAGTATAATGGGGCCTGTAAAGCCACTTAACTGCCTCAGAATCTGCTGGGGGAGGGGGGGAACATTACAAAGAATGTCCAATAAATTCCTGAGTGGATTCCCTGATATTTTGCCATTAAAAATGGTGAAAGGCATAAATGGACCAGTTCAGAGGTGAAATCTAGTCGGTTCGGAGCGGTTCTGGCGTACCTGTAGCATAGATTTTTGACTGGTTTGCTGGCCCCGCCCACTCCACCCCTTCCAGAAGTCCCCCCCCATGCCCCATTTTGGTAAGTGCAGTGGAGGTCCACTAGTCCCAAAACAGGGTGCTGGGAGGTGCAGTGCAGCGCCCCCCCGGTGCCCTGTTTTGGCTCCCAGGGGCTACAGGAAAGCCTACTAGGCCCAAATGGGGCGTGGGGGTGTGGTGCGCCCCTCCATGCCCCGTTTTGGTTCCCAGGAGGCTTCAGGGAGGCCTTCTAAGCCCAACATGGGGCAGGGGGTGCAGCGTGGCCCCTTGTGCCCTGTTTTGGCTCCCAGGGAACTGCAGGGAGGCCTAATAGGCCCAAAACAGGGCACGGGGGTGCAGTGCATCCCTCCTGTTCTCCGTTTTGGCTCACGGGGCTGCAGGGAGGCTTACTAGGCCCAAAATGGGGCATGGGGGTGCGGCACAGCCTCCCCATGCCCCTTTTTTGCTCCCAGGTTAGTCCAGGGAGGCTTACTAGGTCCACAACATGGGAGGGGGGGTACTGCAAAAGAAAGAGGGAGGAAGGAAGGACCAGAAACCCTGGCACTAAACACAGCTTCAGTGGATGCTTTGAAACAGCACAGCAATCTAGGGCTGGAAAGGTTTTCTAGTCCAACCCCCTGCTCCAGCAGGAGACCTTATATCATCTTGGTTATTTTGGTGCCTCTAACACAGAGGAGAAATTCCCAGAAAAGGGAAGGAGCTTACTAGGCAAGGCTGCCACGCAGAGGAAGGCAGAGATAGTCCTCGACTTACGACAACAATTGAGCCCAAAATTTTGGTTGCTAAGCAACAACATTGTTAAAGTGAGTTTCTGTCTTTTGACACACACCCCAGTCACATGACCACATAGTCACACCCACTCAGTCACATGACCACATAGTCACGGCCACCAAGCCACGGCCACAGAACCAGTAGTAAAAAAAAATTGGTTAGTTAGATGTTTATCTTGAACTTCAAAAAGCAGATTTTAGTAATGTAATAATAATAGGGCCCCATGGCAGGAGACTCACTGGAGAAAAGATCTCAAGATGGATGGGAATTTGTAAAAAAAAATGGTATTAAATGCACAGTAGCAAATAATTTAACAACAAAAAAGCAGCAAGGTTTTGTAATGACAAAAAAAATAGAAGATAGCAGAAACCAATGTAATTGCACAAAGAACACAATGTTCTGAAAATCAAAACAGATGCATAGAAGAAGAAAAGAATAAGCCACTTCAGGGGGAGAGGAAGAAGATTTGGTGAATCACAGTTTGACAGCACTTAGGAAGTCTCTAGAGCCAGACATAAAGTGATTGGTGATAAATCATCTTGAAAACACAACAGTGGTTAATAGAATTCAACATGGATTTCTCAAGAACAACTCTTGTTGGAGTTACCTGACATCATTTCCGTTATTATTGGATATATCTCTTTGTGAACTCTGAAAAACTGTAAACATAATGTATCTTCATTTTGACAAAGCAGTTTTAAATTAATTTTTATTGAAGAATTTTACACAATAATAAAAGCAGGGCAAATTTTAAAAAGATGAAAAAGAATAAAGAAAGACAATAGATAAAGAAGAAAAAAGATGAATGTATAAAGAAGCAGCTTCCAATTTTCTTTATAGCGGCTACAAATACATTTATCATCTATTTTTTCCCTTCGTCCCATATTTTACCCTTTCGAATAATCAAATCGAGGGTTTTTTATGTTTTCAGCAAAAAGTCCAGAAAAGGTTTCCGCTGGTAATTAAAAAAAACAAACAAAAAACATTTATTTATTTATTTTTTGATTAGCAAAATGGTCCCTTCCTCTACTTTGAGTCTGTTGTTCAGGATTTGCTTTTTTCCAAATAAGGCACAGTAGTGAGTTAATTGAAGATGCTAAGGCAGATTCCTGATCAATAAGAGTATCTGAGCTCCCCCCAAAAGTACAGAACACATGGAGCCCCTGTCTGTAATTGCATCCCACATCAGTTTTGCTCCTTCAGATTTCCCCCCTTACAAAACTATTACCTGGACTGTGCCTCTGAACACATCGACCTCATAACTCTTTTCGGTCATCTGTCCAATGTTTCCCTGGTATTCTTCAGAGGAGAAAGAAAATAATGCTGAATGTCACTCATATGTAGATGACTGTTTTAATCTGAAGCTCCTCATAAAACATCTCAAATTTAGGCATTTAAATGAGAAACACAATCTGAGGGCCGTTGGGGGCAGAACAACTTCCTTCCCCCCACTCTAAAACCGTAACCTCCTCCTTTAAACTTCACTGCTGAGGAAGTTTTGAACTTTGGGTCCCTTGGTGTTGGTATCCCGAACCCACCTTCTACATACAAAGTCATATTGATGCAGTTTTGCACTGAACTATGCAGCTAGGATTGTTGGAATTATTACCCTGTAGTGGTAGGCAAAGTGTCAAGCAAAACTCCTATCAAGCTATACTTCCTCTCCTATGAACCGCCCTGTTGTCTCTTGGTGCATGATTGCAGCATTCCTGTTTATTGATTAGGATGGCTGGATTGTAGCCCTTTATTTTCTGCTTTTCCATTGAACATAGGAGCCTTGCTAGATCAATCAAAACCTTTCTAGCCTAGCATCTTGTTTCCTTCTGTGCCCCCCCACAAAAAACCACACCAAGAAATCTATAACAATCTCATAAGCAGAGCAAGAATTCAATGCCATGATCCATTTGATAGTTCATTACTTATTTTAGTGTAATTACTTTCTTGATTCTGGTTTTTTTTTTAAATAAAATAAGCAAAGATATTAAAAAACTGCATTGGTACTCATACTTTCTGAATTTCACCCAATAATTGTTGGCAGCATTCACTTGGATTTTCTTTTTCTGAACAGCAATATTTAAAATTACTGTAATCTTTATTTTCTCTGTTTGTCTCTCGTGGTTATAATAGAATAGAATTCTTTAGAATCGAATAGAATTCTTTATTGGCCAAGTGTGACTGGACACACAAGGAATTTGTCTTCGGTGCATAAGCTCTCAGTGTACATAAAAAAAATACATTCATCAAGAATCATAAGATACAACACTTAGTAATAGACATACGATACTAAATAAGCAATCAAATCATACTAGGAAACTAAATAAAACAATATAAATTGTAAAGATACAAGCAACAAGGTTATAGTCATAAGTGGGAGGAGATAGGTAATAATAAGAATGAGAAGAATAATAGTAATACAGTCTTAGTAAATAGTTTGACAGTATTGTGGGAATTAGTTGTTTATATGTGTCTATATATGCAAGGTGTTAAATTATGTCATAACATTTATAAATTATGGTAGTTTTACTAATTGTATTAATTAATTACGTTATCTAGGATTCTATTCTACATACATTCCTTACCTACATGCATATTTTGATCTTCAGACATTGTTACACAACACAAGATTTTGGTTCTTTCTTTTGTTTTTTACAAGAAGAAAAGACAGTTAAGATTCTGACAACATGTAAATTCTGGTCCCATTTGTGCATTTGTTGAATTTAAGTTTGTTTGTGATGGTTAAAATCCTAAAAGTGCCAAGGACTGCATTAATCCAAATTGAGTTTTAGTTTATATAAAGATAATTTGGGAATGTCAGCTTACAGAGCCATATGGATCATCAATATTTAGAAATGAATTAAAATTTGATGGCTGGGTTAAACTGGTATAGTTGCTGGCAAAATGCTAACACTCGCTGCATTTTATTTGACTGATTTAATATATTGTATCTTAAGTCACTAATTTCATGTTATTACTTGCCCTTTTTCAGGATGGATAATAAAGCTAATATGGGTTGACATCCTGTAATTTTATAGCCTCTTAATTCAGTACTCAAAATATATATTAAAACATTCCAGAATATCAAATAGATTTGTTATCAGGTTTAATTGATTGGTATGTATAATATACTTTCCTTCTCTGTCCTGTCATCTTTGACAAATATAATGTTCAGAGTTTTCTTTAATATATTCTTTATACTTTGGATTTTAGAATCCTTCTTTAGTACAATTGCATGATAATGCAAAGCATATCAGTCCTGTCACAGATCATTAAATTCTCTTTGTGCTCCAAATCAGTGAGGGGAACTGGAACTGAACATTTTTGTGGCATTCTGAACGTAGTATGTTGAGTTTGTTCTTATGAAATGCCTGTTAAGGATAGGACACTGAGGCAGTAGGAAGAAATGTCAACTTTATAGAGAAGATTTTTGGGAAGGAACCTTCTTTGCATTATTAAGATTGGGAATTGAATAAATGAATCCAGTGACAGAATCAGCCCTAGAACCCTTACAACTAATATGAGATTACTTCTATCAAACCCATACTTTCTTTCAAAATGCAAAGAGATACTTTATTTAATGCAACAATTTCCGGTCAGTTACGATGACAATAGTAGTTATGGAAAACTCTTAAATGATATTAGGTTTTATGTGCAAACACTGGGGTTTGATACAAATATAAGTAGTCCTCAACTTATGTCCATAATAGAACCTGGAGTTTCCATTTGAAAGTTCTGATGGTCATAAGCCAAGCTATCCACATGACCAACCTGATTTTATGAACTTTTTTTCTGGCAGTTGTTAAGCAAAACACTGCAGTCATTAATTGAACACAATAGTTGTTAAATGAGATAATTCATTCCTATGGGAGTTTTGGACCAAAAACCAGGCTGATAAATCACATGACCATGGAACCCTGCAATCAGCTGGTTGCCAAGCACCTGGAATATAGTCATGTGACCACAGTGGGGATACCATCAGAAGTCCAGAACCAACTCATAAGTACATTTTGGGGAGTCAATAAGTTAAATAAGGAATAATAATAATTATTTAATTATTAAATATTTAATAATATCTCGGAATGTCCTGATCAGATTGTTTGAAAGCTTTAAAAAAGAACATTTACCTTAAAAGGAGCTTCATATTAAAACAATATTTTAATAAATAAAAACATCTGAAAATAGATGGATTTTTTTTGTTACTCTTAACATACCACTATAAGCAGATCACTGCATATTAACCTATATGTGCATTTTGTTTTATTACTGATCAAAATCTTTTTCCAAGACTCTCCTTAATTATTGTTCTTATTGCTTGTCAATTGTCTGTTCTATTCCTTCCTCACCATATAAACCATGAGATTTCACCTGATTAAAAATTATTGCTTCAAGCTCTATCTATATGTGCTGATTTATTTGAGACAAGCATTCCTACATTTTTATTTTGTTTCCCATAAATATATTTTTCTGGTATAAATTATAGGGGCAATAAGTTATCTGAC
Source organism: Oxyrhabdium leporinum (assembly GCA_032468155.1). NCBI lineage: Eukaryota > Metazoa > Chordata > Lepidosauria > Squamata > Cyclocoridae > Oxyrhabdium > Oxyrhabdium leporinum. Next base: position 215,359 of record JANHFL010004618.1, on the reverse strand, counting down.
ATACTCAGAAAAACCTATAGTCATACTTCCTGCTTAACTTCCTCTTTCATAAAATACATGTACATGCCATAAGACAGTAAATTGACAGGTGGAAAATTAAGAAATTAACATGCAAAACAAGGCACAGTATTGATAAAACAGAAAGTTTGAAATTGGAAACTGAAGAAATATTTGTTGGAGGCAAAATCATCCAAGCTGAGCCTATAGTTGCTTTGTATTTCATTCATGCTGCTTTTCTCATCACTTATTTATATATGTGGTGCTAATGCCACCAGAGGGTGTCCATTTATTATTAAATATACTTTGACTTCAAAATAAGCTAATTGTGACATTTGGGCACCATTAATTCTAAAAAAAAATGTACCCTGCTTTTCATGCTTAGGCCTTATAGCAGTTATCGTTTATGGGAGTGTTAATTATTTATGTTTTAAAATCAGGCAGTCTGGAGTTCACAAAAATCTAAGCTGCTCAAGCTAGAGTGTGGTATGATGAGAGAGCAAAGTTCAAAACAGATAGTATGCTTCTGGAGCAAGAGCATGTGGCAACAGATGATCTAGAGCCAATATAATTTGACTGCTGTGAAAATTTCAAGAAATCAGCTGTAGGAGGAATAACATAATTGGTGTTTAGTTTTCTGTATTATTATGCCTCAGTTCTCCTTGGATACAATGGACTTTTAATTGGACACAAGGCACCCAAGGAGACCTTAATGCCCATTAGTGCACCTGTGTCATACAGAGTGTTTCTTAAATGTCCTTTTATTGGTGTGTGTTTTAATTATCAAAGTGTGTAAAGTAATACTCATTCTCTGCACATTATGATATTGGAGAGTAGATCTACTGGATAGTTGGGAAGGCAAATGCACTTTCAAGTAGAACTGAGGGGTGTGAATTCTGCTTGAAATCTCTACCATCCTGAGCTCCTGACAGAATCTTACAGAATGACAGAATAAAAGAGCTGCAAGGGACCTTGGGGGTCTTCTAGTCCAACCCTCTGCTTGAGCAGGAGACCCTATACCATTTCAGATAAGTGGCTGTCCAGTCTCTTTCTTAAAAATCTCCAGTGATGAAAATTTCTGAAGGCAAGCCATTCCACTGTTAGGAAGTTTCTCCTTAGTTCCAAGTTGTTGGTCCCAGTTAATATAATAAGGAAGTCTGCTTAAAACATTAAAACACTTTACAATTCATCTTTTTTTTTGTATCATTATCTTTGAATCATTTCAGTGATTTCAGTAGTTAAAGCGGCATGTCCATCCAAAGGCAAAAGACATACAAATATTGCTGTAATAACATCCATGTAATTTGAATCTTCATATTCAAGCCAAAAGCAAAGGATAAGTTTTAATGCATATGGATGTATTTAAATATAGATATAACTTCTGTACATTTTTGTTTTCCTGGAGCTGAATGTTAAAGTCATTTAAATAAACTGTAGAGGCAATCCTCATTTAGCGAACGCATTTAACTGGGATCATTGACTTGGTCACTAAGTGGAAAATCATGACTGTGACTGTGTTATGATTTTACTTCAGCTTTTCTTTTTCCTCACTCCTTCACTCCTTAGAATGCTCACTCCAACACTGAGATGAATAGCAAAATGAAAATGTTGAGGAAGGGTTTTCAAGAGAGTAAAAAGGCACAAATGGGGAATACACATTGAGGAGCCACTGGAGGCACAGTGTTTAGAATGTAATGTTGCAGGCAAATTCTGCCCACAGCCTGGAGTTCAATTCTGACCATCTCAAAGTTGATTCAGCTTTCCATCCTTCCAAGGTTGGTAAAATGAGGAGATAGATTATTTGGGGGGGCGGGATATGCTGACACACTATAAACTGCTCAGAGAGTGCTGTAAAGCACTATGGAGTGGTATATAAGTATTATTGCTATACAAGAGCTGTGCAGTGGTTAGAATGCAGTATTGCAGATAGGAGTTCAATCCTGACTGACTCAAAATTGACTCAGCCTTCTATCCTTCCAAGGTCGGTAAAATGAGGACCCAGATTGTAGGGGGCAATATGCTGACTCTGTAAACCGCTTAGAGAGGTCTGTAAAGCGCTGTGGAGCAGAACATAACTATAAATGCTATTGCTGTTGCTTTTGAAAGGAGAACCCTGGTGCTGGTGGTTTGGCCAGCTTGGTCATAGCTCCCAATCCTGAGCGCTCTAGGCAAACAGCTGGCGATCGCTCCTTAGTTTCAATGTGTGTTTCATACTGTGTGTGTGTTTATTTATTTCTATGCCACCCATCGCACGGATAAGGCAACTCCGGTTGGCTTACAAACAATAAAAAAGATAAATATAGAAACAATTAAAATTTAAAAAGTTACGTGAGAGCCAAGGACAAGGACAAGGACAGCACAGGGATGAGGTTTTGTTCACTCTTCTGCAACTCCTTCTTCAATATTTCTGTTCTGGTGGTGGGGGAGGGAAGAAGCAGGTCAGGCACAAGACAGATTGCCAGGATATCAAACTCCCGGATGCGTCACATGCTGGCCACACCCATGCCCGGTTTAGCAAAGGGGAAAAAAAGTCCCAATACGTCACATGACACCATCATGATGTTGTGAGTTAGAGACCTCTGGCCTAAAGAGACCACTTATTTAGGCAGTCTCTCTGCTCTTCAAGAGGAAAACAAGGAAAAAAGGGTCAGACACAACTAACTGTAATAGTAAGCACATGAAAGAGGGAGGTGGGGAGAGAGAGAAATGTGAAGTTTGAAAATAAACACCTTGCTCACAAAATATTTTTTTCAGCATTATTATGCTGGGAACAGTCATTGCAAGAGACAGAAGTAGAAAAAAATTAATTAAAATTATAAAAAGTTTGTTTATAGAGACATAGATAAACCTCACCTTTATTATATAGAAACATATAATATTAATTTCTTTTTTTCAAATACTAAAGATGGTTATGTAATATAATTTAGAAATGAATATTTCATTTGTCCCTTTGTCTTCTCTTGGCATTTAATTGAAGCATAGGAAAACCTGAAGTTTGCAAACTGCTAGAGGTGTGATTTTACTTTATGAGAGAGAATGTACACATACAGAAATCTTGTCATCTCCGAACTAATTAAGCATAGGAACACCACACTCTTTGACAAAATTTCTGAAGAAAATTATCTTTCATCTGACTGAGTGAGAACTCAATGAAAAACCAGTCAGGAGAATATCTTACTGGAATAAATTATTACTCATATGATATAAAATATGCAGGATACTTTCTCTCTCTTGCACTGCTTTAAAATGCAACAGTTTAGAAAGATTAGTGACTTTGATTTAAGATTTTTTATGAAAATGTGAACAAATGGATGTTTTTTAACAACACTTTGGCAATTTATATTTGTTACATTAAAAACTAAGAGCAGGCATACGATTAACCTTAAACTGATCTTTCTTGGGCTGATCTCATGGTAATATGAAACTACAAAGTAACCCGCAGCTAAGTCATAGGCTATTTATTAGGCAAAATATCAGAAGTGTTGCAAATTTAATGAAAACTTCTTAGAGGAACATTTCGAGGAGCAATGGCTAACAATCTTCATGTCAGCGTTCCATCTTAGTTCCAATAAATCACCCAGCACTCAGATAGGAGTTTATCTAAGTACGAGTTTATTAAAGAAACCATGTTGGCAAATCGGGGAAAAAAACCTGAATCTGAAGGCCCAGGTTTTTCCACACCCAAAAGAGAATTACAGATCTACCTTCTTTTAACCATCATCAATCACATTCCCCAATCATGGACTATACCCAGCATTCCTTCTTCCATCTTGGCACTTTTCCAGGTGCTGCACAGAATGGCCCTGACATTCTTAGAAAGAATTTTGTTTTGACTACAATCCCTCTAACTGTATGA
>JANHFL010004618.1:187241-211406 GCA_032468155.1 Oxyrhabdium leporinum | reverse complement strand
AAACAGGCTCCCGAGCTCCGTTTCTGGCTGTGACGGCCTCCTTGCAACCCTCTGCCAGCAAAAACGGAATGTGGGAGGGTTGCCTGTGGCCTTTACAAGTGTTGTTTCTGGCTGTGATGGCCTCCTACAACCCTCTGCCAGCAAAAATGGAGTTCAGGAGGGCCACCTGTGGCCCAAGAGAGCTCCATTTTCAGCTGCAAAGGCCTCCTGCAACCCTCTACCAGTGAAAACCAAGCTCCATTGGCAGAGGCACCATGGGCCGGTCCTTTACTGTTTCCAGGGTGGCCCCACAGGCCAGATCTAATCACCCCATGGGCTGGATCAGGCCTTGAGATTGATACCCCTGGTTTAGATGAAGAAATGGGGTTTTAATATCTTCTAGCTTCTTTCCACCATACAGCCCAAAGGCGGATTGAAAGTGACGTAGCCACAAGTTGCAAGCTTGGAACAGGGAAACTGGGATTGGTCATTGCTTATTTTGGAGTGTCCCAAAGCTGTGCTTCTTGATTAAGATGAATTAACTCTACCTTTATCACTTCTAAATGTAATGCATTACAGTCAGAATTCTATTAGAACGTTTATGAAGATGATGTCCTTTTTGGCTAGGTATTGAAAAGAATGATTTTCCAATTATACTGTTTTTGTGACCACCTAGGAAGTTTTGCAAATAAGCAAACAATACCAGGTTCAGATGATGAATAAGGGGTGAAAATACTGAGAATGTATTGCTAACAAGGAATACATGTAAAATTCTTGTATTTTCAGGTGACATCATAGCCTTTCCTTTTCCTTTCTTCCCCTTCCCCTTCTCCCTCCCCTCCCTTTCCCTTTCCCTTTCCCTTTCCCCTTTCCCTTTCCCTTTCCCTTTCCCTGGGTTGCCTTTCTCAAGATTAATGAGAGAAGCAATGTATATTAAACTTGCTAGATCAAATAAGTGTAAATTATTGTTACCGGGTCATTTTTACACATTATCGTTGCTGGTTGATCACAGAATGCAGCCTTTTCTTCTTCTATTTGTAATCACTCGGTCTGAAATACCTTGTTCTTTTACGGGTAAACCCAATGGAGAAAGGTTTGGATTGCAACCAATGCAATGTGATAGAAAGTTTGAATAAAGGTGGATGCTTTAGTTTTTAATATGGTATCATTCCATTTTGATTGTTCTTGGACTTCTAAAAGACTAGCTTCTCACCTTCCATTGCTAACAAAGTTATTTCTGATTTAATTTTTGTTATTTTATAATGTTTGACCTACTAGCATTAACAAGATCAATTATTTAACAACTAAATAAAGGCATCACTATGATATTTCATGGAACACAGAAGCATATTTTGCTGTCATCGTTTCACAAATGTTCAACTATTCCACTCAAAAGTAAATGGAGGGCCAAAGCTATATTTATTACAAGACTAAAAGCAAGAGATTCTGATAATTAAAAGCTGTAGTGTTCATACATAACATGCAGAGGGTTTTTTAAAAACAATTGTATGCTGCCATTTCATACAGATAGTCCTTGACTTATGACCACAATTAAACCCAGCGATGCTCAGGGAGACATTTATTAAGTGAGTTTTCCCCATTTTATGACCTTTCTTGCCACAGTTGTTAAACAAAACACTGCAGTTGTTCAGTGAGTAACACAATTGTTAAGTGAATCTGACTTCCCCGTTGACTTTGCTTGTTAGGAGGTCGCAAAAGGGGATCATATGACCCCCATCATAAATATGAGTCAGTTGCCAAGCGCCTGAATTTTGATCACACGATCATGAGGATGCTGTAATAGTCATAAGTGTGAAAACAATCGTACGTCGCTTTTTTCAGTAACTCCAAACTGTCATTAAATGAACTGTTGTACATGGAGGACTTCCTGTACTGAAAGAGATAATCAGAAGCATCATAAATGCTATATCATTAACAAAAGTATCCACACAGATGGAATAGAATAGAATTCTTTATCGGCCAAGTGTGATTGGACACACAAGGAATTTGTCTGTGGTGCATAAGCTCTCAGTGTGCATAAAAGCTATAAGTGATAAATCATGATCCTAGTCATCATAAAAATACATTCATCATATATCATAAGATGCAACACTTAGTGACAGCCATAGAATACTAAATAAGCAATCAACATAAATTGTACTACGAAACTAAATAAAACAATATAAAATGTAAAGATACAAGCAACAAAGTTGTAGTCATAAGTAGAAAAGGATATAGGTAATAGCAAAGATGAGAAGAAGAATGGTAATACAGTCTTACTAAATAGTTTGACAGTGTTGTGGGAATTAGTTGTTTAGCAGAATGGTGACATGGGGGAAAAAAACCGTCCTTGTGTCAAGTTGTTCTGGTGTGCAGTACCCTATAGTGTCGTTTTGAGGGTAGAAGTTAAAACAGTTTGTGTCCAGGATGCGAGGGGTCTGTAGATATTTTCACAGCCCTCTTTTTGACTCGTGCAGTATACAGGTCCTCAATGGAAGTCAGGTTGGTAGTAGTTGTTTTTTTCTGCAGTTCTAATTATCAGTTGAAGTCTGTGTCTGTTCCTCTGTAGAACTGAATCAGCAGCTTATGGTCCCTAATAATTATTATAATTAATAACTGGGACAACTTTTTTCCCAGGGAGCTGTCACTAATGGCTATTAAACAGAGCCTTCATGTTAGTTATTAGAACTACCTGGTGATTATGATTGCAGTTGTAGCACATCTCATTTGAAGCAACCTGCTTTCTGGGCAAAAAGCATTGCTCAGCTGCCAGGAAATGTAGCCCATGCCTGAGGCAGAGTCAAAGCTATTATGCCTCAAAACAGTTGGAACGATGGCAATTTCCCCTAACTTCAGAAATACTACCCTCCAGAAAGATTAGAGCTTGGCTACCATTGTCCTTTTGGCTACAATAGGTAGGAATAACAGGACTTAAAATTCAACATGTCCAGAAGGTAGAGATTGGGGAAAACCAAGGAAACATTAGCTCTGGTGATCAGTTGTGGGTTTTCCATGGAATCACATAAAAGGGACTCTGGTCCTGTGACATAGTGCAGCCGTGCTGTATGTTGACCGGTTCGAGCCATGAATACAGGTTGTCCTTGACTTACAACAGTTCATTTAGAGACCGTTAGAAGTTACAACAGCACTGAAGAAAGTATATGGGGATTCTCCAGGTCATGGTTGTCCCCAAGGTGTTTATTTTCCAAGAGGCAAACTAGACTTTCTGGTTTTCCTTTGAAGTTATTTCGCTTCTCATTCAAGAAGAAAGTGACTTATGACCGTTTCTCATACTTACAACCATTGCAGCATCCCCACGGTCATGTGATCAAAATTCAGACCCTTGGCAACTGGCTCATATTTATGACGGTTGCAATGTCCTGGGGTTATGTGATTCCCCTTTTGTGACCTTCTGACCAGCAAACTCAGTGAGGAAGCCGGATTCACTTAACAACCTTATTAGCTTAATAACTGCAGTGATTCATGGAAAGAAAGGTAGTAAAACGGGGAAAAACTTAACTAATGTCTCACTTAGCACTTGTAGTCTTAAGTCGAGGACTACTTGTAATGGTTGTGATTCCTTATTGGTGGGCAGTGAAACAGTGGATAGGAACTACCATTGCTGCTTTGTGAGCATGCTCACGCTATTGTTATTCAGGTAGTCTTCAGCTTACAACAGTTCATTTAGTGACAGTTTAGGGTTACAACGGTACTGAAAAAAAGTGACTTATGACCGTTTTTCACATTTATGACTCTTGGAGCATTCCCATGGTCATGTGATCAAAATTTGGATGTTTGGCCCAAAGATGCTTTTTTCAAGAGGCAACTGGATTTTCTTGTTGACCTGGACAACTGAGAATCTCCATAGACATTTGGATGATTGGCAAGTGGTTCATATTTACAATGTTTGCAGTGTCCTGGGGTCACGTGAACAACTTTTGTGACCTTCTGACGAGCCAACTCAATGGGGAAGCTAGATTCACTTAACAGACATGTTACTAACTTAACAACCACAATGATTCACTTAACAACTATGGCTAGAAAGGTCGTAAGATGGGGCAAAACTCACTTAGCAATGTAAATTTTGGGCTCAATTGTGGTCCTAAGTCAAGGGCTACCGTTAGTTGTGTTTTCTACAATGTTTCCAGAATACAGCCCTCCAACTGTTTTGTTAAACTTATCAAATAGAAAATAGAATAAAATAGAAATGAAAGCAAAAATAGTGGGAAAATGGGGGAGGAAAAAGGAGAAAGAAAGAAGTGTTGGGAAAAGAGGCAAAAAAGAGAAAAGCATTGATTTCCAACTCTTTTTAAAGCAATAGGGTAAAAATGCTTCCAACTCTTTAAGGCACCCTCAAGATTTGGCATGCCAATAGCCACTATTGCCCTATCTCAGAGGTGTCAAACTCGATTTCATTGAGGGCCGCATCAGGGTTGTGTTTGACCTCGGGGGTGGTGTTGTGTGTGGCCATGGTGTGTGTGGCCAGCTCAACATCACTTGTGTCAGGGACACCTATGGTGGCCAAGTGCTAAGGCAGGACTTCCCTGAGACCCTCATTCACTTTCATTATAATCTTCCTTCCTTTTCTTCTTTTTCCTTCCCTCTTCATTCTCCCTTCTTGGTCCTTTGCCTCTTTCCTTATTTTTCCTTCCTTGCTATCTTCCCATCTTCCCTTCTTTTTCTTTTTCTTTCCTACTCCCCTTTCTCTTTTCCTGTCCCTTGCATGCTCAAATGCAAAGGGGAAACATTTGTCCTTTTGTTTTTAGTTTGTTTTGAATAGCTCTATTTTCAATGGCAGAGGACTGCAGGAGGCCACTGTGGCCAAAAATGGGGCACAGGGGAGCGCACGGTCCCCCTTGGGCTACTTTTTTACTGGCAGAGGCACTGTGGGCCAGTCCTTTGCTGTTTCCAGGCCGGCCCCATGGGCCAGATCTAAGCACCCCACAAGCCCTACCTGGCCCATGGGCCTTCATGATACACTGCGTGAAGCTTTTGTACATTGGTAAAAAAATCTTTTAAGTATTTTGGTATTTTCCCCTGAAATTAACCTTCCAAAGAATGCTATCTAGATGGATTACTGGTATATCAGTCTGGTTTATCAGAAGAGCCATCACCCATTTATTTCCTCGGCAATTCCGAGAAACTTTTAAGTGAATAAGTTATTTTTAACAACTGACTAGTGTCAGTGAGAAGTCTATTATATTTAGCAGAACTGCGTTTGCCACATTTTTCTTTCAAGTCTAAATCCTTTAGATTGAATTTTAATTCAATTCTAAGAACCAGTTTTAACTTCTGAGCTACCCCACGGTTTGCAAGAGTTCCCACAGTAGCATTTCCTGCTCTATCGGTGATTAGTTTAAATAATCCGGTGAGTACAAATGTGCAGAAAGTTACCATGGAATCAATCCTTAATAAATAAAAGAGTGTGGTAGATCAGAATTTATGTATGTTTTTTTCTGTTTGCCATCCCCAGTTGTTTACTTTCCTTAGCGCTCAATGCATACTTCATACATTAATAATTTTGGCATGCCTTGGTCAGAACTTCAGTTCAAATTAATTGTTCTCTTTTCATCACTAGACTGAAAAATTGAATAATAATAATACTTTTGTGCAGGTTAGATGTAACGATCATAGGTAGTTTTATGGTTTTATCCAATACAGTATGCATTAGGTTACTCTTCTATTAAATTATATCATCCCCATAGTAAAAAGAATATTACTACCATAGTAAATATTTACATACCAATACACATCAAGACACATTCTAAGTTGTTTGATAGAGCTGTTGCAATACAGGTAGCCCTCAACTTACAACCACAATTGAGCCTCAAATTTATGTTGCTAAGTGAGAAATTGGTTAAGTGAGTTTTGTCTCATTTTACTACTTTTCTTGCCACAGTTGTTAAGTGAATCGCTGCAGTTGTTAAGTTAGTAACACGGTTGTTAAGTGAATCTGGCTTCCCCATTGACTTTGCTTGTCAAAAGGTCGCAGAAGGGGATTACATGATCTTGGGACACAGCAAAGGTCATAGGTATGAATCAGTTGCCAAGCATCTGAATTTTGATCACTTGGTCATGGGGATGGTGCAACGGTCATAACTACGAAAAATGGTCATAAGTCACTTTTTTCAGTGCCATTGTAACTTTGAACGGTCACGAAGCAAACTGTTGTAAATTGAGAACTACCTGCAATTCCATGTAAAGATGGTGCAATGATACTTCCTGGGATGGAGCTTAGTCTAAGGAGATGTTTGGCAGTCCTCGTCACCTACAGGTAGACTTTGAGTTACGACCAGAATTGGGACCAGAATTTCCATTGCTGAATGAGGTGGTTGATGATAAGTGAGTCATATCTGATTTTATTTTTTTTATTTTTTTGCCACAGTTGTTAAGCAATTCACTGTGGTTAACCACACGGTCATTAAATGAATCTGTTTTTCCCCATTGACTTTGCTTGTCAGAAGCCAGCTGGGAAGGTCAAAATGATGATCGCATGACCAAGATGCCTCAACCATTCTAAATACATGCTGGTGCCAAGTGCCTGAATTTTGATCACGACTAGGGATGCTAGACGGTCATAAGAGTGAAGACCGATTGCTCTTCCAAAACACGTAAAGTAGAACTGGTAAATGTCATACATATCCTTAAATCAAGCCATCCACTTCATATGCACGATGCCTGTTTCTTAAAAACGTGTGGATGGATTAATTTGACATATTTTTTCTTTGATCAGAATGGTACCCCGCTATTTCTCAGAAGATGATCAAGTTCTACATAACTGTAATCTCTGTGTCCCAACAGCTGGTGAAAGCGATCCGATTTTTTAAAAAGTTGTCTCTCTCTTTTTATGTATATGTTTGATATAGTTCAGATGAGAGAACTTCCAACAGGTGTTAATTTTGTCCTTTGATCACATTTGTAGAACTCTTGAGCCTCGAAAGAGATTATTTCTTTCTGGTTAGTGTTTCAGTTGCTTCCAACTCTTCATAACTGAATGGACATCTTTTTATTTCAACTGTCTGTTATTAACTTCTTGGTTTTGTAAGCATCTGTTGCTGACATCAGCAATACCTTCCTACTTTGTTTTAGGTGGTTCTCTTTTTTATTGTCTTCATTTTTTCCAAGTATTGGGTCTTCTCCAATGACTCTGGCCTTTGCGTTGTATCTCCAAAATGTCTCTGGTAAGCATTCTGAGCTTACTTCATCCAGTACTTAAGGTTTAGTGTTTTTTTTTGCAGTCCTAAATGATTCTCAATTATCTTCTCCAATAACACAGTTCAGAGGAATATGTTTTTCTTCAATCTTCACAATTATCCTGCTTCAATGGCATGTTCATGAGAAAATAATACTGTATCGTTGGGGAAACAACACTGTATGTATTTTGGTTGCCAGTGCGAGTTCTCTGCACATTTGTTCTAGATTTGTCACTATCTTTTCCACAATAGCATATACCACTTTATTTCATCACCATTCCTGTGCATTTTTCAACCTAGCAAGATAAAGTCCTAAGTAGATCCCCAATAATGTCACAGTCCCCACTAATGGTATGAAATTTTGAGCTGTAGTCTATGACAAAATGACTTGGGGGGGAATCTGCTGTTCAAGCATTTCTTATAGCCCTCTTGCACAAAAACTAAATGGGAATTTAGACAAGAAGCAATGGATGGAGAGAAGGAGAGAAGCAACCTGGAATTAAGGAGAAACTTTCTAACTTGTCCTTCCTAACGGTCCTTCCTAACTGAGGACAATTAACCAGTGGAACAGCTTACCTTCAGAAGTTGTAGGTGCTTCATCACTGGAGGCTTTTAGGGAAACACTGGACCTATCTAAAATGATATAGGGTCTCCTGCTTGAGCAGGGGGTTGGACTGGAACAGGGGTCCGCAATCTGTGGGCCATGGGCCATTACTGGTCCTCAGACTATTTGCAACTGAGCCACGTGAGTCACAGGTGCTCGGAGCCTCACTTGCACGAGTATCATGGGCGCCTTGGGCCCACTCGCATGAGCATTGCGTGTGCTTGAGGCCCCACTCGCACGAGTGCTTGCAGGCACTCTCAGCCCCATTCGCATGAGCATCGAGTACATGCACACACACGTACACACCCACCTGCCTCTCCCACAAAACCATCCCTCTTCTCCACCACCACCACCACTCCAGGCCACCAACCCAGAAAGGTTGGGGAACTCTGGACTAGAAGACCTCCAAGGTCCATTTCAGCTCTATTCTGATTGATGTTCAAAGAGTGAAGCTGCAGAGGTTAAATCTTTTTCTGCATGAGGTAATGGTTTCCCCAAAATATATTTCATAATGACAGCTGGTTCGATGCAGTGTTTAAAACATCAAGCTAGAAACCAGGAAACTACATTCATTCCGAGAATCAGTTTGATGTAGCAGTTAAAGGCACCAGCTAAAGAGTCTGAGACTGTGGCTTCTAGGTCCACTTCCGGCATAAAACCAGCTGGGTGACCTTGGGCCAGCAACTCTCTTTCAGCCCTAAGAGGGAGGCAATGGCAAACCATTTCCAAAAACGTTGCCAAGAAAACTGCAGAGACTTTTCAGGGCAATCACCAAGAGACAAGACTGAATTGAAAGGGAGGAGGAGGAGGAGGAGGAGGATATAACAGAGGTGTTTAAAATGTCTCTGAAATGTGGGCCCATTCCACTCACTCCACTTAGAACAATGCAGAAGTCTAATTAGCTGTCTGGAGAGTCTATAAATCCATTTCTTTGGAGAATGTTAATGAAAAACTACAGATGAACCTGTTCAGAAAGGAAGGAGTTGCAGATTGTACAGATGAGGATAGAATTTTACACTTAAATCACCTTTGAGCTCTCTCCCTGGTTAAGCTGAAAAGAAAGAAAGTGAGGGAGAAAGGAAGGAAGGATAATAAAAGGAAAAACATTGTGAGCCATGCCTTCAAGAACTTCCTAGCTTTATAAAAAGAAATTAAGCTTGTTTAAGCTATTGCATTTTAAAAATTAATTGAACGTGCACATCCTCCTTCCCATTGCTAGGATACAAGATGTGAATGAAATGTTATTTGCTTTATTCATTCAGTTTGCAGGAAACTAGTGGCTATAATGAAAGCATCTCTTTTCCTTTTTCTATTCAGGACAGATGAGCTGTAGCCTAATCAGAACACTTGGGATGTCATTCTTGCTACTCCAAGTTGTTTTTCTTTTAATCTATTTGAGTAAGTTTCCATGAGAGCAGTTTTCAAATTATTTCTTGTAGACAATCATATTGGCTCTCCTTATTAGTCTTGGCTTTGCTGGTTAAAAAAAAAAAGATACTGCGTAATAATTCTCAACTATATAATTATAGCAGAGGTTTATTTAAGGAAGCCTCAGAAAAAGAATAAACAAATGACTGTCTTGCTACCTTTCTTGCTATCCTCATGTTGTTCTTATTTAGCCATTATGTTAAAATGTTAAAACATTTTTGGCCAATAATAACAGATTGTAAGCAATTTTACAAAATGGCAGTCATGTGGATTATGGCCAGTCATATATACTCATTACTAGAGATGTTTTTTCAGGTTCTCCATCATTCTGGTTTACCTTTCTCATTTTTTGCTTCTGGGCATGTGTAAAACACAATAAAAATCACTAAGGTAATGCAACACTCATCAGTGTTATTTCTAAAAGTTCCTACTGCATAGGGTCCACATATATTATTTTACATAGGAACAAAGCTAGGGTTTGAGAATTTGCATTGTGGCTTCCAAACTAATTTTGAATTAAAAGGGGTTTTGAAAAGTTTGGGAGAGGCATGTAACCCAGTAGGTACTAAGTAGGACTATCATAGCTGATCTTTTAAAAAATCTGGAATGACCACCAGATGGAAGCAAAGGAATAAAGAAATCTAACATTTCTACAGACCAGATCTGTTTACTACATAACAGAAAGCAGAGTTGAAAGAGACCTTGGAGGTCTTCTAGTTCAGCGCCTACACCATATCAGACAAATGATTGTCCAACCTCTTCTTGTCCCCAGTGTTGGAACACCCACAACTTCTGGAGGCAAGTTGTTCCACTGGCTAATTGTTTTTACTGCCATGAAATTTCTCCTCAGTTCTAGGTTGGTTCTGTTCTTGATAAGTTTCCATCCTTTGCTTCTTGTCCTGCTTTCAGGTGCTTCAGTGAATTGGTTGACCACCTATTCTTTGTAGCAGACCCTTAGATATTCGAACACTGCTATCATGTGATCACAGTCCTTCTTTTCATTAAACTAGACACACCCAATTCCTGCAGCTGTTCTTTGTTTTAGCCTCCAGTCCCTAATCATCTTTGCTGCTCTTCTCTGCCCTCTGCACAAGCTCCAACATGGAGATTACCTGCTGTGTGTTAAATGTAACACCTCTCTGGGTTGACTATGCCATCGATCTTCGATGTTGCTGGGTTTCCTCTTTTCTTCTTTATCTCAGGACCATTCAAATGTATTTAGAGTACAGGTTTTTTTTAGAATTTCCCACCAACAGTCCATTCTAGGAGCTAAAATCCCAAGCCTGTTCTTGGGAACTACTTCAAAAGGGCCGATCAATGCAGAGAGATGGCGGAGGGGAATGGACAATGCCCATTTCTGTTAGGCATTTTAAGAACCCTGGGGGGAGCGGCTTAAACCACTGCCTTCTATTATTGAGCCAGACTATTTTACCCTCTGTCCTCTATTTTCTATATCGATTTGTTGGAGCTTGAAAAGTTCTCTCTAAGGGTTTCTGATAGCTGGGATGTGACCTGAGCAAAGGTCAATGAAGCAGATCTAACTGCAACAGAAAGGAAATGTATTTCCAGGAATTACATTATAGGGAAAGGCAAAGCCCAACACCTAATTAGCTACATCCAACCAGGAGGTGAGTCACAAGAGCATCTGGGAATAAAGGCAGAAGGAAATAACCCCAGGTTAGCAATTTCATAGACAAAAGAAGAGGCAAAGTGAGGAAGACTAAGGCCTTAATTCTCTTAGCTAGATCCCACTGTCCCCTTGCTCACATTATGAGATGAGATGTTAAAGGGTCAGTGCCATTAGCTTTGGACCTCCAACATGATTTGCTTTCTAGCATTTCAAATGGCAAGATTTAACTAGATGCCAGAGACTTGAATATATTACAGTAGTCCTTTTCCATATATTATATTTTGGTATATATTACAATATATACTGTAATATAGTATAATTAGAGTAGACCTTTGCTGTAATCAATCTCTTTTTCTCTGCTTCTCAATAGTCTCTTTGGAGAGGGGTTTTTCTAGGTCCCTCTTAAAATAGGATGGATTGGTATCAAGGTGGTAAATAAATATAACCTTACAGAGCCTGTTTGGTGTAGCGGTTAAGGTACCAGGCTCATGAGTTCAAGTCCAACCTTAGCCAGCTGGTTGATTTTGATCCAAGCACTCTCTCTCTCAGCATAACCCAGCTTACAGGGTTGTTGTGAGGAAAATAGGAGGAGGAAGGTGTGTTGGATATGTTTGCTTGAGTTGTTCATAAAAAATAATAAAGGCAGGATACAAATAATTTTTTTTAAAAAATAAAAGTAATCTTACAGGTTGTGTTATTTCAGAATCTGGTGTCTGTCACATACTTTCTTGCTGACCTATTTATTCTCATTGGACAAACACCCCGCAGCACAGCAAAAAATAAACAAAAAACAGGAAAAGTATTCCATTGTAAGGTTTGATTGTATGCTTAAGCCAACTGTGAGCCAAAAGAAGAACTTAAGCGGAAGCTTGAAATAGAAAAAACTGTGTTTTATTTGTACAAAGGAAAGGCAGGGTAGGTAATTCCAAACATATACAAAAGAGACATGTGAGGAAAACAGCACCGCAAGGGAGATATGGTATCCCCTTTATACTGTGAGAAACCTTAATTCCCGCCCCCTGGGCCGTGTCCTCCCCGCAACCCCGCATTGGCTGTGCAGCACGGAACAGAGGGGCTGAGCACTTAGCAACAGAGGGGTTGGGTGCTTAGCAATGGAGATCAAAGGTGTACATTAGAGAAACTGCCCGCTGTGTGAACCCTGATGATATCAGCCTGAAGCGAGTGCTGGGCTCCAAATGTTACAAAAAACAAAGATAAGATTGATTGACAGCTACCAAATATTTTACAGAGGCCCAATGCAGCATATATGTATTATAGGAAGTTACAGGAAATACCTCTTAGCTTATGTGTGTTACAGGATACAAATATAAATGCAAAGGCATAATACAGTATATATGTGGTTATAAATGTTTATAAGATAACAAGCTTCTACTAATTCTAGTACTCTAGTATACTACATTCTATTATTATTATATTCTTATTACTATTCCCTTACACCATTGATACAAGATATAATGGGGGGGAAAGAGACCTCAGAATCACAAGAAAGTTTGAGGCTTCACCTGGTTTGTAAAACTCTTTGATACATAATTCACAAAATGGGTTTACAAATACAGACAATTTTCTCTTGCCCCTCTCACCATCAGGTCTGGATATTTGCCAAAACGGAGACTACACAGAAAGACTGTGTAGGATGGAACACATAGAATCCATTGTCTCCATCCACTGGAATCCCAAAAGTCTGCTCTCCTTCTTCTTGTGGTGAGAGCATCCCACCACAAAGTTCAGTCCACAAATATGAACCTGCATGATTCTGGGATTCAGTCCCTCGGCCCCTTTGTACTTACAGAGTCTGCTTTAATCATATTCACAAAAGCTTTCTTCCAGAGGAACTAAAGATAGGAAATGCTTTATGTCTATTCACTTCACTCATCCATTCGATTATAGCAATGTTCCTCAAATTTGGCAACTTTAAGATGTGTGGACTTCAACTCCCAGAATTCCCTTGGCTGGGAAATTCTGGCAGTTGGAATCCACACATCTCTATGTCGCCAGGTTTGAGGAACACCAAATTATAACATCAATAGTCACTTTGAAAGTCACTTTTCAATTCCAGGACCTCTCCAATGCTACAAGATGGTGACTGTCAAGATCACATTTGGAATTTTGCAATCAAAGCATATAGTCTCTCACTGGATCACAACTTTCTCCCTGCAGGCTGGAGTACAATGACAAGCTGAAACATGAAATACTCCTCTGAGTCCACACCCTGCAAAAGAAGCTGCCTACAGTTTAGTCTGGGTAAAGAGACATATCATTGTTATTCTTCTCTGACCTTCCCCCATGACTATTTATCTCTGTCCTACACATAACCCAATTATACAAATAATTTCTGCCTATGCAGCCACTCTGAAACCTCTTCAAAGTTGCATTTTGAATACCAGGCAAAGGAATGCACAATGGTTGCCTTTAGTCAGACTCCAGCTGTGCAGAACAGATGTCGGGTGCTCCAACATGGCTCCATCATTTTGCGGTTGGAATTGGGTAACTCTTCTGCGCATTGCAATCAAAGAAAGACAGTTCCCATTTCTCAGCTTTCATACTGAAACCCAAGCTAGTCGTTTTACATAAACGTACTTTCGCTGTCACTCACTGCTGGGCTTTGATTTGTCTCCCTTCAGAGCCCGTTTGAAATTCTGAGTTAATTCTAACTTGATTAATTCATGAAATAAAGATGTTTGACCTTAAAATGTTTTTCCCATAGTTGAAGGAAGAAAAACATCAACAAACGGTTACCTTTTTCCTTTGCTTTCACTTATAATTGGAAGCTTTTATCCTATGTTTTATTTCTGTTGCTGGCAATCATACTTAAAAAGAGCTATTTTCCCCTTTTTAAGCAACACAGTAGCTCCCATAAAGAAATATTAACCGGAGCTACAATAAAACTATATCTAATTTTTCACATCTGATAACTTTAAGATGGGTGGATATCAATTCGTAGAGTTCTCCAACCAACATGGTGGCTGGAGACTTCTGAGAGTTGAAGTCTACACATCTTAAAGTTGCCAAATTTGAAAAACACTGTACTTATATGCTTCTCGTGATACTCCTTTTCATTCCCCCTTCAGTTTTCTTTAAATCTTTCCAATTAATTCTTAGTATTCCGTAACTAAAAATCAAAAAGCAACCAGTAGCATATTTTCAAGATAATAAAAAGATGCTACAGGACCCTTTTTGCATGGACTAGCCAAGACAGTTCTTCTACTATGATTCCATAACTAGTAAGCATAATCAATTCTCACTAGGCTATAATGAGTAGCAGTGACATTAGGAGAGGTAGGACACGGTCTTCTCCTTTGACCAAGGGCTTTTGGCATTACCTTCATGGCACAATGTGAAGAATGTTGTAGACAATTACATGCATATGACATTCTGTTCCCACGTGGAGCACATCTACCATAATCCCAGATGGTTGCATAGTTAAGTTCAAGAGTACAACTCAAGGTGTTGGCTATCACTTTTAAAGCCCGACATGGCTTGTGGCCAGGATATTTGAAGGACTGCTTCTCACTGCAACTACCCAGCCTACCAGGACAGGAAGTCAGGGCATGTTATGCATCCCATTGATTAGGGACTGCCATCTGGTGAGACAATGAAAAAGGGGTTTCTTGGCGGTGGCCCCTTGTTTATGAAGCATCGTTCTTCTAAGGGATGGTGGCCCCAGTCCTGTTGCTTTTCTGAAAGGCCCTAAACCCTTCGTTCCGTCAGCAGGCTTGGGCATCATGAATGGAGACGGAGAGAACCAAGTGGCTGATTTGATTGTGTGATTGCTGCCATAGGAGGTGGAAAGTGGGGCTTTTTAATGGGTTTCTATTATATGGAGGATTTTTTTTCAATTTTGTAAGCCGCCCAGAGTTACCTACACTATCGGTGAGTTCAGCAGCCTAATAAATTGGTTTAATAAGTAAGTTCATTTAATTTCTAGATTTAAAGTTTTAATAGTTATGGGGAAAGAACAGTGCATTTCTTTCCTTAATTAGCAAGGTGATAAACCAGATCTGCTAAGCGGCTAAGCTCTCCTGCTCCTTCTGCTGAGATGAGTTTTGAGACTATGTGAGATTCTGGATCCCACAACAACGCTGAACCCTGATGACATCTCCAGTGCAGAATGAAGAATTGCACGGTGATGATTATTCAGCCTGTATAACCAATCCTTGGCTTTCTGTAAGCAGCATCGTTTTGGCATTAGTGTATGAATTAAACATGGGGTAGAAATACTGTGAAATCCTTTTTTTTTTTCCCCTCAATTATGTCTTCAGTAAAAACTAGAATTCAGTAAGTTAGCAAATGACAGGCAGGATGTCCTTTTTTAAAAAAAACAACTTAGAATATAAGTAGGGAAAAGTTTATGTCTCTGCCCCTGTTCTGTCAACATGTCACACAAGTTACTGAACATAAGGAAGGGAGGGGTATCGCTGCTTCCTATCGACTGTAACTTAATCATCACAATAGGATGCTGTTTCTCACAGGTCTCAGGAGTCCCCTATGGAATCTATAGGTTCTGCCCCTGAATTCCATCCATTATAGCCAAAACAGGGTCTTTTTTTCCAAAATTATTGTGGGTGTTTCTCTCTTCTCAAATTCTAGCATTATAATGAGAGAGGATGGGGGTGGGGGTGGGGGAGAAGTATCTCATCTATTTTCCCCAAACAGCACTGCAGGTGTTTTTTTTTTTACAAAATGGCAGGGAACAGAGGTCAGTATTAAATATGGCTTAGCAAGAAATGAATTTCTTCGCTTAATGAACATTTTGACTCTCATTAAACTTCTATAACTAAATACTTGGGATGGTTTGGCAACCTCCTTTTCAAAGCTCCTTTCCAATGTCGATGAATTCAAACTGGATAGACAGACCGAAAAACAAGAACGCCCCCCCCCAAAAAAAAATCCCAGTGGCATTCATTCAACTTTCCTTGTTGCTTGCCTGCCTGCCTGTTTGAAGAGCAGAGAGGCCATCAAAGCCTCCACCTGCCTTCTTAGAAGTGAATTGCATCAGATACAGTCCATGGATTTTCCCCATAGCTAAACAGAAGTCCTCTTGCAACCCTGAATTTGCAGAAAACTACATCAGCATGGATTTGGCATCTCGATTGCTGGTCATTGAATCTCCCTCCCAGGTTAAATCCTAATGGAATTCCTACATCTAGAGGGTGTCTTTAGACCAGAGCCGTCTTAACAGCATTATGCGCCCCAGGCAAAGCAGTTTACTGGGGCCCCTACCACAACTACTGACAGGAATAAAAATGTAAATGGTCAATAAAATTAAACATATATTTATTTTATTGGCACTTCCAACAAAATCGGCATTGAAACATTAAAAATATGCTGTGAAGCAACATCCAATCAACATGATAAACATTTGAACAATACACAAGGCTTGAAAAACACAATAATACTCAGTAAGCCATACAGTCGCTGTATTTATATGATACGAGGTGCATTGAAGGGTTAACATACACAGATTAGTATGGGGCCCTTATGCTTGTGGGACCCTTGGGCAAGTGCCCATCAGGCCCATGCATTAAGACAGCCCTGCTTTAGATCACAGTTTCTCAACCTGGGGACTGGAGACTAAAACATTTGAAGAACGATTACAGGAACTGGGCTTGGCTACTCTAGTGAAGAGAAGGAGCAGGGAGGACATGATAGCAGTGCTCCAATATTTGAGGGGCTTCCACAGACAGGAGGGGGTCAAGCTATTTTCTAAAGCACCTGTAGGTCAGACAAGGAATAATGGATGGAAACTGAACAAGGAGAGATTTAACCTGGAAACAAGGAGAAATTTTCTGACAAAACAATCAACCAATGGAACAGCTTGCCTTTGTAAGTTGTGGGAGCTTCATCACTTGAGACTTTCAAGAAGAGATTGGATTGTCATTTGTCAGAAGTGGTGCAGGGTCTCCTGAAAAAAGTGACATGACCGTTTTTTACACTTATGGCCATTACAGCGTCTCCATGGTCATGCGATCAAAACTCTGATGCTTGGCAACTGGCATGTACTTATAACAGTTGCAATGGCCCGGGGTCATGTGACAAGCATTCATTGGATCATGTGATCACCTTTTGCAACCTTCTGATAAGTAATGTCAATGGGGAAGCCAGATTCACTTAACTAATTTACTAACAAAAACTGCAGTTATTCACTTGCTTAGCTACGGAAATTTTGGGCTCAGTTGTGGTTGTAAGTCGAGGACTACTTGGTCTTGTTTCTGCCTGTGCTTTTTCCAAAGCCTGCTAGATTCTCATACTTTTTAACCTGAAACAGTATTTTTGAGAAGCCAGCTTTGGAGTCTCAAAGTAAACTTTTATGGTATATCTGCTTTATTGTCCCACATCTGAATGGTAATGGTAAAAATCAATCACCTAGGCTAAGCCAACAGTCTATAAAATGTTTATGAAAAACCTACAAGCAGATTCCTTGTGGGTAATTCTATCAATTATTTATAGCCATCATGATCTCTTACAGACTTTTCTATGAATACATCTCACTCACGGCTGTCAAACTTGCAGCCCATGGGCCAGATGGATCACACGCTAGCCACACCAAGTGATGGCACCATAACAACGTGAGTTTGACACTCTTGATCTAACTGTGCCTAGTGCCTTCCAAATTGAGGCCATCTTGGAGTGCTGAGTTCTAATTATGCTTTGCAGTGTTCTTTTATATCTCTTCAGTTTCTGTGGAAGGAGTGGTAATCCTAATCCTAATTGAAGTGTCCAGGGAAAACATCTCAATTTTTAATCCCTTTAAAATGAACTTTGAATGAATGAAATGACATGGTTCAAGAAAAACACTCTTGAAAGAGTTCTCATTGGATGAATCTGATTTTAAGAATGCTTATATATCCTATTCTTGTATTTGATAGGTGATCTATCCCCAGTGCACATTTAAAATGTTACTCATGTTAGTTTCACTAGCAAATCTGATGGATCTCAATGGTTAAAACAATAATATAGTGATTATTAGGGATTGACCAAAGATTTGGAACAAGCTAAACTGGTATAAAAGGTGAAGCCTCATTTGCACAAGAATGTAGTTACATTTATTTAATAAGGCTTTATTTACATGGATTTACTCAGTTAATCCTATCTTGTTTGCAGGAGCTTGTACTACACCCTCAATGTTTTACCACAGTAATAGGTTACTGCAAGTTTCTGTGCACTTAGGCTAGTTGAACCTTTGTGTACCTAATCCTATTCCACCTGGAGATCTTTCTCATCCCGAGTAGTGTTAAGATGTGTAGATTTCAAGTTTCAGAATTCTCAGCAATGATACTTCCAGTTGAAGAATTCTGCAAGTGAAGATTTGCCCTCCCGAAGGCCAACTTGGCCATAGTCCCACCCATAAAAGCTTTCTAGAGGGAGGACAATGTGGGTGGAGGTGTCTTTTGCTGTACTAGAGGGCAAGGGAGAGGAAAAAGCCCAAAAACACACAGAAGAAGATAAGAGTGTAGAGTTGAAGTCTTCCTGCCTTTCCAGGCCCCTTTCTCCTGAGTCAGAGAGGTGGTGTAAAACTAAGGCAGAGGCGTTATTTTAAATCTTAACCAAGTCCCTGGCTTTTAAGAGTTGACTGTGCTGTGGTTTTATAGATGTGGCTTCTGTTTAGCTAACACACAGCATATGAAGCAAAAAAGTGGAATTATGGCTCTACTTTGATGGTTGATAGATTTAGAGCTCAAGAAAATATGAGCTGTCTCTTTAATTGTAAGCTAAGAATCAAGCTCTTTTTTATCAGTTGTGTCCTTACTAGTTTTCACAGCACTTATGTTTTTTGTTCTAATGGTTTTCAGCAAGGACATTGTTTTCCCCTGCAATATTATTTCAGAGTGTGATGGTGTGATCAAGGCAAAACTAAGTTATCTGAGATAATTTATGCTGTGCAACTTTAATTTTCTTGAAAACTTGGTACATAAACACACACACCCATTAAACTGAAAAAAAAATCTAAATATGGCAAATTGACAGAAATTTGAAATTATACATTTATACTCCATATATATATGTGTGTGTGTGTAATATTATATACATATTATACATTTGCTGTAGTGACAATATGCCTAGAAATATTACAAAACTAATTTGCCTACAGTTCCATGTGCGTCTGACAGATAATGCACAATTTTCTCAACATTGTATTATTGAGGATCAGAAACTATTGTTTCCATCTGTTTTTTCACAAAAATACAGTTACATTGTTGGTTGTTGATTTACTGCTGATTTTGTAGCAGTGCAACAACTGATCCTAATCTAGCTTTCATTCATCTTTTGATGATTCAAAATTACCCAGTGCCATTTGTGTGTGTTTCAACAGTCAAAGAGAAAGACATATAAGGGGAAATAACATGATTTCTTCTGCTTTAGTAATGGAATATGCAGAAGTATCTAAGATGATTGGAGTTGCCAGTCCAGAACCTGAATCTCACATACTAGCTATGCAAACACAGCTGAAAATGAACTAGTATTCTTTATAGACATTATAATAAATGGGCAAAGAGTTGATGTGGGCATAAAAGAAGGGACGATTTCATATTCACCGCTTTGGATGCCCAGGGGAAAGGGAAGCACGTATGGGAATATCTAATTCTGCAGCACTTCTGTTTTTCATAATATAAACATTACTAACCCTTTGCTTGCAAATATCTCACCTATCTCTTTAGATGGAGGAATTTGGGAGAAAAACAGCAGGAGTCTAAGACTGTTTGCTTTGAAACTAAATGTGGAAATTCAGCCAGCAGTTGGCTGGCTTTGCAAAATTTAGTTTTTACACATTTTGCATGCTTCAGAATATTAGATACTTCTATTTCCTGTGAGCGTTATTTTTAAAAATATCACCTTCTCCAACCCTTCCTCTCTTTCTGTCATGAAGAAGTTCCTCACTTCTGGGAAAATATAACAACTATTTTCTCTTGCCTTTTTGCAACTTTCTGGCTCTTTATTGTGCAATTTACACATTTATTTATTAAATTTCAGCTCTGGGACTAGAAACACTAGCCTCAGATTAAAAAAAATAAATGTGTCAACAGGGAAGGCTGATGCCACTTTTACAATACATTTTGACATTTTTCAGAAGATGAAATGAGAATAGAGTCTTTTCAGGAATGGTTGGCGTTTTGTTACTAGTACCATCATTTTAGCATGTATGAATACTGCAACCATCCTGCAGCCTTTGGAATAAAATTGTCCCAAAGTGAAGGAAGGTGGTGAGAGGAACACCCATGCTGTTCACATGGCAGAATGTTAGCTTTGAACAAGGAGAACTTCGGAATGTAGATGATCCCTCTTATTCAGGAGATGGGAATCTTCATTTGCCCAAGGGTTATACAGTCCTTGACCTATGACCACAATTGAGACCTGGAAAATTCATAATTAAGTGGTCATTAATCAAGGTATCATGTGATTGCGTTCAATTCAACCTTTTTTTGCCTCGGTCGTTAAATGAATGACACATATAAATTCAAGTTGGAGTTAGGAACAGAATTTGTTCTTAACCAAGAACTTCCTGTAACAAAAGCGGTTGGATTCCTTCCTCATGGACTGTCTCCTTCTGCAGTTCTCAACTTATGACCACAATGAAGCCCCAAATTTCTATTGCTAAACAAGGCAATTATTAATAGCAATAGCATTTATACTTATATACCGCTTCACAGTGCTTTACAGCTCTCTCTAAGCAGTTTACAAAGTCAGCATATTGCCCCCAACAAATCGTCATTTTACCGACCTCAGAAGGATGGAAGGCTGAGTCAACCTTGAACTGGTCAGGATCGAACTCCTGGCAGTGGGCAAAGCTTGCTGCATTTAACCACTGTGCCACCAGGGCTCTTAAGTAAGTTGCCCCCCACATAATGACTTTTTTTTGCCACAGTTGTTAAGTGAATCACTGCAGTTAAGTGAATCATGCGGTCATTAAGCGAAACTGGGTTCTCCCATTGATTTTACCTGTTGAAAGCCAGCTGGTAAGGTTACAAATAGTAATCACCTAACCCCAAGACAATGTAACCGTCATAAATACATGCCAGTTGCCAAGCTCCCAAATTTTGATTGCATGTCCGTGGGGATGCTGTAACGGTCATTAAGTATGAAAACCAGTCATAAGTCACTCTTTTTAGTGCAGTTGTAACTTCCAGTGGTCACTAAATGAATGGCTGCAAATCGAGGACTACCAGCACTTGAATTTGTCTTAACTGCTGTAAGAAAAACGGAGAGAAAAATCACCTTGTTTGCAGTGAGGAGAAAAGTCTTAAAGAAAGTTTAATAACCTCAGTTACAGAGGGGAACTGAGGAAAGCTGCAGATTTGTTTTTATATTAAAAATGCTGGGCGAGGAAACTTTTTATTTGGTAGGATTTGGGGGATGACTGGAAAAAACCTCTGGACATAAACTTTAGTTTTCTCTGAGAGTTCTGTTTTAGCATTGCAAATAGTAAGGATAGGAAAGCGATTTGTTTTTACTTGTGCATTTTTCTCTCTGCACGTTTTGCTTGCAGCAGCTGTTTGAACTGTGCTGTTTTGTTGCTGTGTTTGAACTGGATTAAATCTTCTCCAAAGGTGAAATTCTTCCCCTCTGAAATATTTTTTTACACTTTCCAGGCTTGGAAACCATTTGGTTGGCTCCAAATAGAGAAGTGTCAGGGATGAACCGGAAATCTATTTTCTGTGTCTTTTGGAACTTCCCTTGATTTTTCTGGCTGTTGGTCAGATACTCATCCAGTTCAACCCATGTGATGCAGATCTGGAAAAAGAAGTTGCGGGTTCTACCTTGGCTTCAGTTGTCCCATCTGGGTATGCCCTCCGCAGAAACACATCTGTTGAATGCCTGCTCCAGTTCCTCTCCGGTGATAAGAAACAGCTGACCCTTTCTTTTGAGTGCATAGAACCAAACGAGTTTTAAGTAGGTTGCCCTCTGTTCCGGGCCATCAGTTTTATCAAGAACCTGGCTCTTTCTTTAGCACTCCAGCCATTCGTGAGAGATGCTCCTTTTGTTGCTGTTAAGAAAGGCTTTATTATAAGCGTACAGTCACTTTATACCTACCCTTCAAGCTAATGTTAAAAAAATAAAGAATGCAGAGAGGCAGTTTGATGTAGCTCACGGGTGTCAAACCTGCGGAGTAACATTGCCATCACGTGATATATCGCGATGTTTTCCCCTTCTCGTAGCTGGGGTGGGCATGGACTGCACATGACACATGTGGCCTATGGGCCACCAGTTTGACACTCCCGATCTAGCGGTAAAGGCACCAAGCTAGAAACTGGGAGACTGTGAGTTCTAGTCCCACCTTAGGCATGAGAGTCCACCTGGAAACTTTGGGCCAATCACTCTCTCTCAGACCAACTCATGTTGCAGGATTGCTGTTGTGGGGGAAAATAGGAAGAAGTACAGATAGTCCTCAAGTTACGACCACTGTTGAGTCCAGAAGTTCTGTTGTTAAGTGAGACATTTGTTAAGTGAGTTTTGCCCCACTTTGTGACCTTCCTTGCCACAGTTGTTAAGTGAATCACTGCAGTTGGTAAGCTAGTAACCCGGTTGTTAAGTGAACCTGGCTTCCCCATTGACTTTGCTTGTCAGAAGGCTGCAAAAGGGGATCACAGCCATGGTCTTGAACCAGTTGCCAAGCGTCTGAATTTTGATCACATGATCATGGGGATGCTGCAAATGTCATAACTGTGAGAAACTGTCATAGGTCACACTTTTCAGTGCTGTTGTAACTTTGCACGGTCTACCAAACGAACTGTTGTACCTCAAGGACTACCTGTATTAGGTATGTTCACCACCCTGAGTTACTTATAAAAATAATAGAAATATAATGACTGTGGCAAAAGAAAGCAAAGGCAGTACCAATAACAACAGGTGCTTTGGGTGCGATCCCAAAACAATTGGAGCACCACCTGAACACCATCAGCACTGACAGATTCATCATCAGTCAATTGCAAAGGGACAGCTTTTCTCCTTTGATAATTTCTGTAACACTGTCAAGCATCCACATCTGCCTATCTCAGGCTCTTAAGAAGGACAATAGGCGGACAAAAATGCCAAATCCAGTCCGAACACCAGGCTGACTGTGCAACAAACCATAATAAGGGCAAGATTAAAAAAAAAATCTCAATTAAAAAAAAAGGATACAAAAAAGTAAGATAATAAAAGTAAAGTAAGGGGAAAAAAAGATATAAAACATTGTAAGTAGGTATGGTTGATAGCAGGTTTTCTCCTCCTTTCCCATTGTTCCCAACCACTAACTGCTACTAAAACATTTGCACTTTTATTTGAACATTGGCTATTATTGGATATAAGGTCGACTCAGCCTTCCATCCTTCCGAGGTGGATAAAATGAGGATCCAAATTGTTGGGGGGCAATAGGTTGACTCTGCAAGCCACTGTAAAAGCACTATGAAGTGGTATATAAGTCTAAGTGCTATTGCTATTATTGCTTGTGTCTATTTAAATTATTTGCTGATTGTTTTTGATGCAATTAAAATTGTATCTTAATATTTTCCCCCTTAGAAAACTGCATTCCAAATGTCGCTACTTGCCTTGCTCTATGAAATCTTGCTTGCAAGGAGACCGTGCCTGTCTGAATTTAGTGCAGCTTCTGTTATGAAGACAGACAGTCAGTTTTAACAACGCTGCATATTCTTTAGTTGTTCAGCAGAGTTATTCAACTTTGCCAGCCTTGGGCCAAATTAGTTCTTTCTACTGTCAGTATCTATCTTAGTAGATTGTGATACATTTGTTTATACACTCTGGAATTATTCCTAACAAAAATGTTTGTGGTTTCAATTATTTTTAAGATATCCTGGTGTATTTCCTTCCAATGCTTCTGGATTTATTATTATTTTTTACATGGCTACCACATGTGATCATATGCATTGTTTTTCATCTGCTCTGCTTCCATTTCTGTTTTCAATAACAACATGTAGATGTGTCTCAGTAGATGATCTTGATTCTGTATGAACGTTTCAAATTCCACCTGCTTTCTCAAGGTCTCTCCTTCTTTCCTGAGATCACTTTCTATTTCTCCAGTAATTTGTAAGTACAACAACCATGGTAAAATGCTGTTCTCATTGAGTAATTTTTGTCGGGCCTTTAATCTTTTCCTGACTCTGAATATACCATCTTGGCCTATGTGATTAAAGCTGTCTTGTTAGAGTTATCCCTATAAAACTATGTCCCACATATTCTAAGGCAAGTTCAGGGGCGTTGAAAACCTTCCTGCAGAGCAGAGGGACAGGAGCTACCTTGATTTTTTATTATTATTATTTTAAATTTGTATACCGCCCCTATTCCGCAGACTCGGGGCGGTTCACAGCAAGTATAAA
>JANHFL010004618.1:149338-162764 GCA_032468155.1 Oxyrhabdium leporinum | reverse complement strand
TGCCTTTATGACTTCATCCAAGCAGGTTATTATCTGAGGTAAGTGAGAGGGAGGGAGAGGGAAGATGGGTGAGCAGATGGGGAGAAGCAGGAATGGGAGGGGGATAGTGAGCAGAAAGGGTAGGAGGAATATTTATTTTTATGAACTAAAAATGTTGGGGGGACAGGATAACAAAAGCGTAGGGAAGAACTTCTCCCTGTCCCCCATATTGAAAACTAGAGGAATGACACTAATATCCTGATTTTAACCAGGGATCTTTATTCATTGTTAAGAAGAAAGCAATTTAGATGTGGTATGTTAATGACAACCAGCAATGAGCAATTTACACTATAATTTCCATTCCTGACTAATTTAATTTTGTGCTGTTTCCGAGGAGTTTTAATTGCTGTCAGAAGTAGAAACCAAGTGGGGAAGAAATGGTTCAGATGCTGACATAAATGTCAGATTAAGTTCACATATAATCCAGAATTAAGCTTAATTGGTTAAAAACTAGGACTTAAAAAAAACTTTATTTTTTGATTGACAGTTTTTTCAGGGTACAGATTTGTTCTATAGGAAAATGGCTCCTTATTCTTTCAATAAAGAAAAGTATTCTGTATGTACAACAATGAATTGGTAGGCAGTCACTGAATGGAATGACCAAAGTCAAAATCAAAAGCATTTTAATTACTTAAATTAAGTAGGATTTGCTGTATAAACAACATCAGATGAGTAATTAACGCCCTTTAACCTTCTTTGCCTATCAGGAAACACAAAATCCTATCATTTACCCCATTTCCAATATGGATGTTTACAAACATGTTGCATCTTAGTTTGTTGGGCTCCAACTCTCTTCACCATATCTGACACTGTCATAAGATATTAAAAAAAGATGGAAGTTAAACTCTCACACATCTTGAGAAGACTACCGTTTCTGAAGATACTAGTTTGGAGAAGGTGGCATAAAAAAAAGCCTGGCCAAATGATTATCCAAAGATGGAAAATGTGAATGAACATGAAGCAATTATCCTTCCAAGCCACCAGTTCAATTCATTGTGCTATCTTGCCCATCAAGGTTACATGAATTCTCTGAATTTTAAAATGGATATAAAATCCATGGCTGACTTATGAAATATTACATCATGCTTGCAGTGCTTTGTGGCTGGGATTCCCAACTCCCTTAACTAATTTTCATATGTAAGGCTTTCTAAGATGATTACTTCAATGCTTACATTGATTTTTAGAAAATAAAAGATACTGCGCAGCACAATTTGTTAATGAGAATGGGGGAAATTATTTGTTGTCCCTCATTTGGGAAAAAACAAGGAAGCAAAAAGAGAACCAGCCAATCCTTCCAATCAATTTTTCCAACCTGGGTTTTCTTCTATTTTAACTCCCATTAGTTCTGACCATGGTCATTGTGGCAGGGGTGGTTAGAAGGTTTAATTGGCCCTTTGGGCAATATTCTTAAATTCAGGGGCATCTTTTGAGGAAATACAATAATTTATCTCAGCTCTACAATAGTACAAAATATAACAATTCTCCACTCTCCCTACCTAAAATGTTGAATTAAATCCTTACAAATGTTAATAATGGTGTACAGTTTGAATTCCTGGGATGAAGTATATAACTTAGTCTGGACACTTTAAGTATTACACAGAGACCAATAGTTGATGTTGAAGCAATGTTGATACTTCAAGGGAGAAAATCCTTATGTAGCAGGGTCTGGAGCTAACCATTATTGACAAAATCATTTCTGGTCCAGTCACAAATGTGTGCAAGGAAGCTGAAGACAAAACAAGCACAGGAATAATATGGTCAGTGAACCAAGCTTTTTCTCCTTCATTCCCAAAAGAATACAATCTATTTGATATGTCTGTTCCAATTCCATATTCCTTTGCTAAGGAATCGTGGCAAGAATGAGCATTGTCCATTAAGCATAATAAGGAAAACATTTTATTTTATTTTTGTTAGTCCTGCCCACCCACTTGTAATTTATCTAGCTAGGGAGGCCCAAGATAGCTTTGAATATTGACTCCTTTGTATTCTTTAATTAAGTTCCTCCTTGGATCTCTTTTGGTCTGACATTTCTCCTCTTCATTCTCTCTTCCTTCTTTCTCTTTAAGAGCAAACAAAAAAACACAACCCTTCCAACACAGTTTGTCTCTCACAGCTTTAATTTTAGCATTGGAAAGCTAATCAAGATCTGTGAAATGTTGAGCTTCCTGCTGATAAGTTCAGTGGGCATAATTACTGCTGCTTTTCTTTGGGCTGGAAGAAACACATGGGGAGCTGGAAAATGATCAAGAGGGGAGGATCTCATGTCAGGCATCTCATCCAAAATAAAGGATAAAACTGCTTTTTCGAATAGTGGCTTTGCATCATCTCAAGAAATGTACTGGCATGAAAGTAACTAGTTTTTCTTCTCTGCTACCACAGTTGGCAACTTTTAAGATGAGTGGACTTCAACTCCCAGAATTCCCCAGCCAGTCATGAGGGAAATCATCTACACTATATGAGCTGTAAAAACTTGAAGAATCACAAGATGGCAGCAAAACGATAGAGAAAGCCCTTCACACCTTGCTCCCATCATTTTGATGCTGTCCATGTGAAATTGACCTAGGTATCAGGAAGTTCTTTTGTGTCTAGATCTGACTAAGAGAGAAATTATAAAGTGTAGTGGCCTGGCATTTGTCTAAAGTGTATTTGGAAGGGAACACTTGAGGAAAGATTAAACACTACCAATATTAATGAAAGTAATTATACAGAAGATGGATCCCTTGACTGACATACCGTAAAGTATGCCTGTTATTATCACTTTCCTCTGATTTTTTTAAATTTCTAAATTACTTCAGAGGAAAAAAAAGATGCAAGCTTATTGTACTCATACAGAAAGCTTTTAAAATAAGAGCATTTGATTATATCTGTGGATAACAGCTCACAAAGCTATAGGTCAGTCTTTTTACCCTGAAGCAGTATTTCTCAGTCTCTGCAATTTTTAAGCTGTTCAGACTTCAACTCCCAGAATTTCCCTGGGAAAATTCTGGAAGTCCTTACAGACTTAGAAAGACTGTCCTGGAGGAATGCTTGAAATGTTTTCAAGATGTTCCTCTATTATGCAAGAGGGAAACTTTGCATAAAATTTTCAAAAAAATAATAAAATACCAAAACATCACAGTATAACTTATTTCTAACTTACACAGTTTACAATCTTTATAACATTAAGCAGGTAAGTCATGGCACACAAAAATTGCCATCACTGCCAATCTTGGCATTCTACAGTACACGCATTTCAAAACATGAAGGGGTTTTTTTTTCAATCCAAACTTCTGAAGAACTTCTAGCAATCTATAGCTAAACCCTAATTGAGAAAGGTTATTATAAGTGTAACATAGGCTAACACATTCTATGTTGATGTTTTAATGTATTATTACTGTTTAAATCTGATTTTCAGATGTGGGTATGTTTGCATATGTGGCCAATAAATAAACTACTTTTGGAGTTAGATATATCCTTATATTTAAAGCATTTTATGCCTACTACCAAATTTATTATTTTCCTTTTTAAATACACACACACATAGAGACAAAGAGAAATAAAATTTTAGGCCATATTCATGTAAACCAGACTTCTGCTATATATCGTTCCAGATACATTTGAATTGACCTTTTCAGAATTCCCACCCAAACTGCAATAACTCAAATGACAGAAGTAGATCTGCGTCCATCACAGAATTGGCACTGCTTCATTTCAAACTCCCTGTTGATCCCATCTACTGATCCTATGAAGAACATGAGAAACAAGTTTGAAACTCTAATTCTGCACAGCAGTGATGCCAACGGGAGTATGCATTCTTCACTTTCTGAATACCATGCCAAGATACTACAATACTACCTTGGCATGGTGTTCAGGAAATGATTTTGAATGTAGGAATGGCATTATCATGTCAGTTGTCCCATGACCTTCAAAAGCTACCTAGATATCCGGGAAGATCAAGACAGTCAATCTTCCCACGTTCCCATCTTCTACCCAACTTAGCTCCTGAAACAAAAAACAAAAAAAAAACTAGGCCTGAAGCTAGGAATATAATTTATTTAGCATATATGTTTCTTTTATGATAGTCTGGAATTACCTGACCCTCAGATTCTTAATCATCTTGCACAACTATCATTTTGCCACTAGCCAGCAGTATTCACAAACCTTGGTATCTCTAGAAGCTTTGTTAAAGAACTGCTAACCAACTCTCTCTTTCAAAAGTCAGGGGACATCTTTAAATTACCTCCTAGAACCATTCTAGGCCTATATAATTTATGCTTTTGACAGCCTGCTTTTGTCCTCGGAGGGAGAATAACTAATTAAAACTGTAGTTTTGCAGCCTCCAATTGAAAGTTAAGACAGAGATCAAAAACATTAAAGATGTAAGTTGAAAAGGGGAGATCATTAGCTGTAGCAACACAAAATGCAACCCTGAGTAGTTAATAGCCAGCAGTATTTGCCTGGCCATTTTTCACTGAAAAGAAACATTTTTTATTGCAGCTGGGGGCAGATGTTGCCCTATTTCTTTGCCTTTTCAAATGTTATTGGTTCAGTTCAATCAGAAACACAAACAACAATAGCCCACTCTGAGATGTCCCCTAAGGGTTCGAGATAGTAATAATCTCCTGTTTCCTGCCACTGTGCTACAAGATCACTGAACAAAATTATTTAAAACCAACTCTCCAGTGTCCAATAAAGAAGAAGAGTTGCTAAGTCTGAAGGCATGCCCACATTTCTGGAGTCTTTCCTAAAATAAACCATCAAAATTTGCAGCTCTGTGGCTGGTGGGCAACTAACCATGCTGACCCCAAGTATGTTACTACTTATAGTTACTAATATGGGAGACATAATTGTGTCTTTCCAGCAAATCTGCATACAGAAGCTGACTGGACTGGCAATTAGATGTTATTGCAGCCCTTGTTAAGGAACAAAATATTTCACATCATCTGAGAAGATAAGTTATGTGAAGGGCCCAGGACTGTCTGAGACATTTATACAAGACATTTCTGTTCTTTAGTTTATAATACTGAATGAGAATATTTGCCTTAGCCACTGCTGTGAGGTGCAATACCTTCCACTGAATATCTTTTCTTCATTCTGCTTAACCCCTGATAATTTATCAATTGGTGAACACCATTCCCATAACAGTCATTACATACTGTCACAATGTGTGCATGTACTTTAGCTTTGAGCCTTGCCTCCTCTTAACATTTTCAGCAGAGAATATACAGTCATTATCCATGGAGATTATCACAGGCTGAAATGGAGACAGGATTTTGGAAAGATGAAGGCTCTTGAATATTCAGATTTTATTGTCTAGGTGAATAATAAAAGAGACCATTCTGAAACAGATTAAGATTGGAGATCTATTTCCATCGCTGTTTTGAGTTACTTAGAGTAGCTAAAAATCATAAGTCTGCTAGCAGCTTTTTTTTACTAACACATTTTATTAATATGCTTTCCTGAGCTTGCAACTTATTTCATCAGATGCATGGAGCGGCTAAACTGATGTAAGATTTAATATGGGATGAGTTGCAGGCAGAAAGAGAGGAGAACAAGATGGTCATGCCAATGTAGTTCACATTTGAGATAGGTTACAAGTGCCTTATCAGTTAGTAATTGTAATGTGTTAAGCATCCTTTGTGTTTTTGAGACAGTAAGATAAACTAAGAACCCAATCCTCAATTTAATAAAAAAAATATATACTGGAAACAAGTTTCAGTACTATAGATAAAAATGTATTGGAAAGCTGCACAGTAGTAATGTAAATCCACCAAAGGAAAGCAAGTTGTGGGTCTGTGGACTCCATATTGAGTTTGTGCATCTGCCTCTAATTTGCAGTTTCTTTCCAATTAGATTTTGCCTTATCCTATTGTATGTATTTTCATGTCCTTCTACAGTTGAAATATGGGTAGATGATGAGCAGGTCTTGAACAATTTCAACCTGATAGACTACGGTAAGTCTATTATACCCATATGATGGGATGCTTGAAAATAAGACAGACCTCTCGATCTTCTATCAGTCCCCATGGCCTGGCTCATGAATTGTCTGCACGCAAAGCTTTACAATGAGTGATAGCAAATATTGTTCTGATTAGACCTGCTAGATGTCCTTATGCAACTGGCCTTGCATCTGTGCTTTAATACACAACAATCTATTTGATTTACCCTCTTCTCACCAGACGGCAATCAAGTTTGTTATGCTAAATTTTTGTTTGCAAAATTAAGTGGCTGGATGGAAAATAACAACCTTTACTCTTTTCTCAGGAGTCAATGTCTTGTAGGAGTCACTGACCTTGTGAGACAAAACTGTTTGTTTTCAAAGTTCATGTGACTTAAGCAAATACTGGCGTGTCTTATGAAACAAACATACTCCAAAGATATCATTATAAAGTTGTGAAAAGAATGTATCAGAATCCATGGCACTTTATAATTGAAGTAAAATGGCCCTTATCTATAAACCATCTTATGATGGTTCCTGTGCATCTTCATAATCCTTTGTGGCATTCAGTTTAAACATTCATAGGAATGAGATTTTCTTCACGCATACATTCAGCTTTCCATATATACTAAAAGTAATCTGATACTTTGCCAGTAACTCCTTATACCAAAAGCCCTTTCGAAGTTGTGCTGTAGGCCACATCATAAATCCAGAGCAAATCCTCCCAAAAAACCTTTTGCCTCAGTGTTGTAACAGCTGAAACATCTACACAGATCAAAATAAATGTATTGTTTGGCTTAGCGAATATTGCCATCTAGTGCTGCAGCATGTTCTGTATACTCTGAAACGAAAACTCTATATTTGTAGGAAATAATTGGGGGAAAAAGATTATCCTCTGGGAAAAGACCTTTCAGATTTCACAGTCATTAATGCCTGTTCTCCAGTTGCTTTTATGGAATGTGACTTATTTAAATGAATGAATTGCTGATATGGGAATATAAATTGGGAGGAAGCTAGGCCCTTTCTCCCATTGTACATTTACACAAATGTCTGTCCTGACCAGGCCCACAGAAATCACAGGCACTCAGGTAAGTCTTATATTTTTACTAAGGAAGATTTTTCAAACAGAACTCCACTAGCAAAAAGGTTCAAACAACAGCAATAAAAATCATAGGTTCTCACACCCAAATACCCCAGTCCACAAAAACTCAACTAGTTTAAATTAGAGGCCAGAAAAAATTCAAATCCTCAATAAAGTACTATAGGGTCAAATAAACATAGTTTAAGAGACCAGAGTCAATACTTCGGAAGACAGGCTAAGACGTTGAGGAACATGGTATAAGATAAATGGAGAGTTATCTATGTATCTATGAGGCGCACAGCTCTCCTTATATAGGCGTAGCAAGACCTGAATTGGTTCCTTTGGCGGGATGGAATGCTTTCTGGCCAATAGTCTTGTAGTATGCCTTTGTTCAGTCCTCCTCTGTTTGGGGCAGGCCCTTGCATTGGGAGAAGATGTTAGCTCCGCCTCTTCGTCTTCTGAGGCCAGCAATAGCTGCCTTCTCCTGGTTGCTAGGCAACACTACTTTCCCTGCTTGTGTCTTTTCCCACTGAACCCCCTCAGGCTGGTGACTCTCCTGTCACTTCTCTTCATCTTCCAACTCAGAGATGCTCATGACAATTCTATTCTTTTGACATGGAGACACATTCAAATTTCCTACCATCAGAACCATAAGCTATCGAACTACTAAACCTATGTCACCTGCCACAAATATCAGGAGGAAAAAAACCATAATCAACCTTAAAAGATGTATAATATAAATATATACCCCCCCCCAAAAAAAAAAGAAATAACAAGCAAGCTAAAAGTAGAAAGCAGAATAGTATATTCTTATATAATGCACCACAACCACGATTTACAAAAGAAGTTTATTTTATTTATTTTTCAGATTTCGGGCTGCCTTGGGCTGCCCTGTTCCAATGAACCTCAGCAACTTAACATACATAAACAGTAACATTAAAAAAAAAAGTTGCAGGACTTTAATCGCATAGCAATAGCACTTAGACTTATATACCAAACCATAGTACTTTACAGCATTCTCCAGGTGGTTTACAATCTTAGCATATTGACCCCAACAATCTAGGTCCTCATTTTGCTGACTTCAGAAGGATGGAAGCTGAGTCAACCTCGAGCCCCGTCAGAATCGAACTCCAGGTGGTGGGCAGAGTTAGCCTGCAATGCTGCATTCTAACCATACTAGTAGTATGTAGTATGGTCACCATACTACAAAAAAAATGTTGAGACCTTGGAAAAAGTTCATAGAAGAACAACCAAGATGATCAAAGGCCTGCAAACTAAACCATATGAAGAACGGCTGCAGATTTTGGGTCTGGCTAGTCTAAAGAAAAGAAGAATTAGGGGTGACATGATAGCAGTATTTCAGAATTTGAGAGGCTGCTACAAAGAAGAGAGGATCAAATTATTCTCCAAAGCACCAGAGGGCAGGACAAGGAATGATGGTTGGAAACTAATCAAAGAGAGAAGCAACCTGGAATGAAGGAGAAACTTCTTAACAGTGAGGACAGTTAACCAGTGGAACAGCTTGCCTTCAGAAATCATAGGCACTCCATCACTGGAGGTTTTTAAGAAGAGACTAGACAGTTACTTGTCTGAAATGGTATAGGTTCTCCTGTTTGAGCAGGGGGATGGACTAGAAGACTTCCAAGGTCCCTTCCAGCTATTCTATTCTGTTCTATTCTATTCTATTCTATTCTATTCTATCCTATCCTATCCTATCCTATCCTAACCACTGCATCACCAGGGCTCCTAATCACATAGCTGTAGCCACCATCTTGATCTTTTTTAACCAGCTCCCTGAAGATATCCCTAACATTAGACAATATTTTAATGTGCTATAAAGGCTCCTTATTTTGGCAAAAATGTGAGATTTATTTTAAACTAAACATAAATTTGAGGTATAGTCTATATCTAATCTATAAATTTACTGAGCATTACCAACAATATAGTCCTATCATGGTTAGTTGGCTTAAAAACTTAAGGGGGAGCTTGTTGCCATGGGCAAACTACATAGTTAACTTGAATACCAAATAGCTTTCCAAATTTCAAGGGGGGGGGGAAATCACATCTGCTTTTAGGGTTTAGGTTATAGGTATCAATTGCAAGTTTTGCTCAGGGCACCAACTGCTAACAACTAGTTTAGATATAAATCTTGTTGATGCTGGGGACATTTCAGCAGCTTTCCAAGCAGGATTGCAGGCCAAGTCATTACAAAACAATGCAGAAATGGAAATAGTTTAGTTTCTTTATAATTGTAGCAAGTCAGTGTAGTCGAGTGTTTAGAAGTTTGGACTATGAACAAAGAGGCCTACATTTCAAATTGTTCTTCAAAGAAGACATCAAGATGACCTTGAGCTAAATCACGTTCTCAACCTTCTCTACTACACAGGAATATTGTAAGGAGTTGTGTCTATTCCCATATGGTCTTCAGGCGAGAAGAGATAGAAGAATTCAACAACAGAACATTCACCCATGATAAAATAATGAAAACAGCTTTGAAATGAAATGAAAACACTTTCTGTGTAGGCAGATTTTCTGTAGCAGCTTCAGCATAATGAGTAATTTTGTTCCAATCTCTCATTATAATGTTTTGCCAATACAGGGACTGCCATAAAGTATTTTTGGCCTTGACGTTTCTCTTTTCTGAGTCACTACCTTTCAAGCTGTCCTGTAGCTCATTTTATTTGATTGATTTCTAATGTCAAAAGGAGAACTTTGGGAAGAGGCTTCTATAACTGATTTAATAATAACAAAGCAAAACCCCACTGTTAAGTTTGAAAACTACCATCTAATTAAATCCCTCATTATAGTAAATAATGAATCACAGCACAAAGCCATTATTTCACTAATATTCTATATAACCAGTTATTTTGTAAGAATGGAACAAAGACACTTCAGTAGGTAATTATTCTTTTGAAATAGCTTGATGCAAATTCATTTGCAAACCTTAGCAAAATGTAACAACAAGCAGTAACATAGTGTATAAGGTGCATTTGGCCAAATGGGCCGTTACAGTCACAAATGGAAAAGAAAATAATATGAAAATATGCAACATTATTTTGCTGCTCAGAAAGTAATGCTACCTTTTTTAAAAGCCTGACAATATATCATTCTATTTGTCACATACAGAATATAAGAACATTGTTTGCCCCATGGCAAAGTTTGTTTGAAATGATGTTGTTGTAGTACAGGACAACTAAAGAACAAGTTGGACTTGGGTAGATGGCTATCTAAAAACAACCATCTTGTTTGTTTTTGAAAGTAGACTGTTTGACTTGAGGTAGTCCTCGACTTACGTTTGTTTAGTGACCATTCAAAGTTACATTGGCACTGAAAAATGTGACTTATGACCATTTTTCACAGTTATGACCTTTGCAGCATCTCCATGACCATATGATCAAAATTCAGATGCTTGGCAACTGGTTCATATTTATAACCACTGCTGTGTCCCAGGTTCATGTGATCAACCTTTGTGACCTTCTAATGAACAAAACCAATGGGGAAGCCAGATTCACTTAACAACCAGGTTACTAATTTATCAACTGCAGTGATTTATTTAACAACTGTGGCAAGAAAGGTCATAAAATGGGGCAAAGCTCACTTAACAAATGTCTCACTTAGCAACAGAAACGTTGGGCACAATTGTGGTTGTAAGTTGAGGATTACCTGTATCGCACCATTGACAGGAAAACAGCACCAACATTGATCGACTTGTTGGCTTGTCTGCTGATTGAAAATATTTCTGAATTGCTTCTTTCTTTAAACATTTCCAAAGAGATTTGCAATTAAAACAGAACAAATATAAAAATAGAAATAGAAGAAAAACAGGCTGCTGGAAACACCCACTCACAAAATGGAGATAAACATCAAGATACCTGAAGCTTCTCAATGTTGGATTCTAAACATTACAGAAGGAAGATTACTTCACAGGCCAGGTGTTCTTGAAGAATTCTTTATTGGCACTCTGCAAGTGTATGCAGGCACCCTGGGTAAGGCAATTCTTATTCTATTGGATACTGAGAGGAATAAAATACTATAGGTTTTTTTGTAGCAGATAAGAATGGAGAATCAACTTTTTAAGTTATGTAGAGGCCAGAAGTTTTGGATAATCAAAAGACTTAACATTACATGGTATGTGACATAAGTGAGATGGGTAATTCTACATTTTTCTCCCCACCCAGGGCTACTGATGAATCAACACAGAAATAAAGATCAAAGCAAGCAAAAATATAGAATCAGACTATCAATCTCCATGGCAATCTCACAACAGAGCAGGAATTTTACATGGCAAAAATCTGGCTATTTCTAGGAAATCACAGTTCATTAGATAAGTTGACTATAGACAAAAAATTAGCAATATCAATTCTGGAAATGCTCTCTGCATCGCCATTTGGATAAACATGGTTTGCTGCAGCAAAAACAGTGGGTTGGATCTTATCTTCCATGACTGCTTTCACTCAAGTCTATTTAAAATATGCAACAGAGAATAGCAGAGTTGGAAGGGACCTTGGAGGT
Organism: Oxyrhabdium leporinum; assembly: GCA_032468155.1. Classification (NCBI taxonomy): domain Eukaryota; kingdom Metazoa; phylum Chordata; class Lepidosauria; order Squamata; family Cyclocoridae; genus Oxyrhabdium; species Oxyrhabdium leporinum. Next base: position 151,215 of record JANHFL010004618.1, on the reverse strand, counting down.
CTTCTAGTCTGACCCCCTGCTCAAGAAGAAGACCCTATACCACTCTAGACAAATTGTCCAAACTCTTCTTAAAAACTTCAGGTGACAGAAGCACCTGCTTCTGGAGGCAGGCCATTCCACTGATTAATTGTTCTCAGTGTCAGGAAATTCCGCCTTAACTCTAGGTTGGATTTGTCTTTGATGAACTTCCATTTGTTACTTCTTGTCCTGCCCTCGGGTGCTTTGGAGAATAGGTGGACCTCTTCTCTGTGACAGCCTCTCAAGTACTGGAAGACTGCTATCATATCTCTTTCTCTATGTTAAACTAGACGTACCCAGTTCCTGCAACCGTTCATTGTATGTTTTAGTCTCCAGTCTCCTAATCATCTTTGTTGCTATTCTCTGCACTCTTTCTAGAGTCTCAACATCTCTTTTGTATCGTGGTGACCAAAATTATTCACAATATTCCAAGTGTGGTCTTATAGATGCAATATAAAGAGGTAATAACACTTTACACAATTTTGATACTATCCCTCTGGTGATAGTATTGGGTTTATTGGGTTGATAGTATTGAGAGCTGCAACACTCTGCTGTCTTACACTTAAGTGGTTGTCCACTAGGACTCCTCAAACTCTCTCACAGTTACAGCTGTTGAACCAGATACCACCTATTCTATAACCATGCATTTAGTTTTTCTTGCCTAAGTATAAAGCTTTACTTTTCTCACAACTGACTTGCACTTTGTTGGAAAGGGCCCAATATTCAAGGATCCTTCTGGATCCTGAGCCTATCTTTTAATGTGTTGGTGATTCCTCCCCCTTGATGTTATCTGCAAATTTGATGAGTTTCCCTTCTATACTCTTGTTTGTGTATTTAAATGACATTGTCATTTAGAATAGGGCTTGAGTTACACCACATCACTTCTCAAACCTTTACTGAATGTTTACAGCAACTAAACAATGACCTTCTCCATTACTCCATTGCATAGTCTTATGCCTGTATGGTAGTATTCTTAGTACAGTAATTTGAATTATTGTCTAAGTTTGGGATATGCTCTGGGAACTTATAGGACAAGACACAAGTATTGTGATGAGAAAAGGAAAGAGACAAGCACACTTTTGTACCATGACATCTTTGGATGCACCCAAGAGAGAACAATTTTCTCTTGTATTCCCTCATAATTATCTTGCACAGAACAAGAACCACTCAGTCTGGAGTTTAATGTGCCTTCTAAAATTAAGCCTATAACAAAGCTCAATGTGTGATATAGACTTATAAATCTCAGAACCTTATTAATGACTGGTTTGAAAATAAACTTTTTAAAAAGTGGAAGACTTTTAAACAGACATACTCCAGTTTTCAAATACTTCTTAGCATTGCTTACAAATATGCAGCTAATTTCTTCTATTGCCTGTATCCGATTTATTGTCAAGGTCATTATTTTAATATAATAAACATTCATAGAAAGGTTTTATCAGTCATCTAGTGTTAAATTTAATGAATAAGAAACAACTACAACTGGGCAATTCTTAAAATGCCTAATAATAATTTAAACTGATTTTACTCTTTTCCATAAGAATTACATCTGCTCTGAAAAAAAAAATCACAAAACGAAGCTGTTTACTCCACTTGGTATCCTCCAGAATATTGAGATGCCACCCAGAATTTCAAGTTAGCATGGATCACGCTTGCTGGAAGCCCTGGGAGATGTAACCCCAATACATTCTAGAGGGTCCCAAGATGGAAAAGCTTAGTAGATCACTTCATATGTCTGATAGGTCTTAAAGACATGTACATTATACTACAGAGAAATAAATCCATAGAAATCTATCTATCTATCTATCTATCTATCTATCTATCTATCTATCTATCTATCTATCTATCTATCTATCTATCTA
>JANHFL010004618.1:122254-139886 GCA_032468155.1 Oxyrhabdium leporinum | reverse complement strand
ACTTTCTGATGAGTAAAGTCAATGGGAAAGTCAAATTCACTTAACAACCGTGTTAATAATTTAATAACTGCAGTGATATGTATGTCAGTTGCCAAGGGTCTGAACTTAGATCATGTGACCATGGGAGTGCTGCAATGGTCATAAGTGTGAAAAGTCACTTTTTTCAATGCTGTTGTAACTTCAAACAGTCACTAAACAAATCATTGTAAGTCGAGGACTACCTGTATGTCCCACATGACTTTCTGAGATGATTTTGTATCATTATCCTTCCAAGAACAGAGTTTCAGAAAAAAGTTGTGAGGAATTTTTCGTAAATGAATACCTAGGTAGGTAGGTAAGTAGGTAGGTAGGTAATAGGCAGACAGGCAGACAGGCAGACAGACAGAAAGACAATCTTAAACGTGAAGGTGGATTTTTGAATACAGGCAGACATCCCTGTGTGTAGTTGGATGTGCTGACAGCAAAACACCAACTTTATTCCCAAAGAAATCTACAACGCAATTGTTTTATATCCCTTTCTTGGAGGTGGGACAGGATATAGAGGGAGCCTTCACATATGGTTCAGTCTAGCACTGAGACTCTTTAAAGAGAACCTAGCCATATTAACCAACTTATTGCTCCTCAGTTTAATGCAATGTTGCATGTTATTTTGATACACCATATTTATATGTTCAGATACGTAATATTATATTATATAAACTCGTTAGAATAGTAAATGTAGGTAAGAGAGAGAGAAAAAGAAAGTGGATATTTTATCAGTATTAATTATATTTTGAATGTTATTGCATTGTAACTGACTTTCTTCAAAATTAAATATAATGAATATATAGTAAACTAAAAAAAGAAAGAGTACACATCAGGGTTTCACCTCTGTTTTTACAGTAATGTTGAACTGGGAATTTCAGGATGCCCAGCTTGTCAGCCCTGCACAAATAACTGATTATATCTTTCAAATGGCTTATTTTGGCAATGTCAAAGAGAGCAAAGAAAAATTTTCATCCTTGAGAATTATAAAATCAGAAAAAGATCCCAGTAAAGTACTTCTTTAAGTGGACACCTTCTGCAGTTAATGGAAACTTACCATTTTCATAGCATTTAAAAACAATTTCCCCATTTTCTACTGTCCTGCTCCCCCTGCTCCCCCCCCCCCACACACAGACTGTAAATTTCTCAGGGCCAGCTTGAGAAGCACAAATGTGGGGGGGAAATGCCCAGATTTTTTCTTGCATTCTTCCAGAAGTTTCACATTGGTTCAGAGTCATAATATCCCGCCTGTGGTGTTTTTTTTGTTATTTGTCTGCCTAATATTTCTGGCCCATCTGCATTCAAGATGTTTGCCAACAAATGTCTGGCCTTTCACTCCACACAGCTGATTCCAGTCAAGGCCTCCATGGGCTCCCAAGGATGAAATTTCAAATCAGAGTGAGAACAGGCTGTGTTTTGCTACCTGCTTATCAGAGCAGCTTCGGAAGAGAAAACTCCTCAAGGTTCACACAGAAAGATAGTTGGTTGTTTTAGGTTTCCATACCCGTTCCCAGGACATATCTAAGACATGATGCCCTAGCCAAAGGATAAGATAGCCCTCTCTATCTTGTGTTGACGTCCTATACCTCAAGGCTGGCTGGGCAGCTACACTGGATGCCTCCCAGGCAAGATGAAAGTATCTTCCAGCAGCAAAGAAAAAAATGAGTTTAGGAAGTACACCTTGCATGGCATCAACAGTGTTTCCATTTGTGCATCCCTTTACCTGGTCACCCAAATCTTTGCCCAAATATTCCAGCCCGGTCTTTCCCACCGTACCTCTTACAAGCATTTGTAGGAGGACAACAAGGTGAGTTGGCTGGAAAAGAACAAGTTAAGGCTAAGTGCTTCTGAAAAACCACTTCCAAAGTTTAGGGATATTTTTATATCCATTTATATACTTCCGATGCATTTGCAGAACCAATCCCAAAACCAGACGATCCATTTGTGGTTTATAGCACATTGGGGCACCTCAGTTACACAGTACTTTAATATAGTGCAACAAATGAAGCAGGGATGTCTGCAAGGCAGAGGGCTCAAAAAAGTCAAGATGGCACTCACAATCCATCCCATTCCATCCCATTCCATGCAACACATGTAAGAAAAGGGGGAAACTTTGGTCCATGATTGTGGCAATCTTGACTTTTTTTAGTCCATCCAGAGACCCTTGGAATAAAGCTTGTAATCCTCTGTAGCACATCTGTCATGGGTTTCCCTGTGTGTTCCAATGCTTAAGAGCAGTGTTTTTCACCTTCAACAACTTTAAGATGTGTGGACTTCAACTTCCAGAATTCCCAAGGCAGCTCTCTTAAGCTGTCTAAACCAGAAATGCTGGCTAAGTGAATACCAGTTTAAACTGTGCTCACTCACTGAAGTATCTGTGAGCAATGAAATTTCTTATTCTATTTTTCTCCTCTCTCTTTCTACTTTTCTCCGGGTCAATCCCTTTTGCGTCTCTAAATCTCAAAACCATTAGCATTTCTACCATAGCATGAACTTCTCCAGAGGTCTAAACATATGATTTCTGATTATAAAAAATATTTTCAAATAAAACTGCGACAATCACGTCCCTCCAGCTGTGATTTCAGTATCAGTCTACATATCCAGACATGGAGACTTTCTGCTTTCCTTCTGGATGGGATAGCACTCCCTTAGGTAGAGTTGCATCCAACTTAAGAGTCATCTTGGATTTTTAGCTCCTGATTAAAGAGCAGGTAGTAGTTGTGGGCCTTTGAACAACTTCATCCAGTGAATTAATAGCACCCAATTGTGGATGAGGAAGTCTTGCACATGGTCACTCAACTTTTGGTCACCTCTTGGACTACTGAAACAGCTGATGTCAGACTGCCCATAAAGTTGTTCCAGAATGCAGCAACATGGGTAATTTTTGTGACTGCACATCAGGAGACCCATGTAACAGCTTGACTTCATGAGCTGCACTGTCTTTCTTTTGTTTTCCAGGTACAAGTCAAAGGCTAGTCATCACCTATGAAGTCTTTCATGGCACAGAGTCAGATTATTTGAGAGATCTCTTGTTTCTGATTTTATCTGCCCATCTGATGATACTCAACACAATGGACACTCTTGAGGCTCCCTTTATGAAACAAAGTCCTCTGATGGGACCCAGGAGCCATGTCCTTCAGAACAGCATGCCCCTGGAGATGTGGATGCCCCAACCCTGTTGACCTTGTTTGGATTGGTTTGGATTTTTTTTTCCCCGGGCATTGGGCCAGGATGCTGTGCAAGACTGTCTACTAAATAGTTTGGGTTATTGAACAGTTTGGGTTTGGCCTCTGTGCTGTTTTATGTTGTGGTTTTATGGATTTCTTTGATTACTTTCCTTCATTTATGCTTTTTGCTTCATTTTTATGATAGCCACTCCAAGCTACAATTTGCAAGTTGAACAGCTACATAAATTACATAAATTACATAAATAAATAAATAAATAAATAAATACATACATACATACATACATACATACATACATACATACATACACACACACACACACACACAGCAGGACTTTTTGTCTATTCCCATTCTATTCTTGACCTGCCATGTCTAGATGGTGGAGTGTCCCTTGCCCAGCCCTTCCAAATAGAATTTCTGTAAAAATTAGGATGTTGGATGAAGGCTGGAAAAACCCAGATTCAAATGAAACCTTAGTCATAAAAATTTACTTGGTGACTATGGACCAATGACTTTCTCTCAGTCCAATTTACCGCCTCAGTCCAATTTACCACCTCACAGGGCTGTTGTTTTGGAGAAAATATAGAGAAAGTGATATCTATGCTACCCTGAGAGGTGGGATATACCATAACTGCAACAAATGCAAATATGTGAGATTGTGTAGGTTTACTGGTAATCTTACAAAACTTCTTACACTGGTCCTTTTAAAAAGTGTACCACTTGTTCTGAAAAAAATGAGTTTGCTTCTCCCCCATTCCATCTTTTCTTGTTTTAATCAGATACCATCTTGAATTCTTGATAAATTAGTAATTGTACAAGATGAGGACTTGAAAATGCCTGAGTGCATTTTCACAAGAGTCAATGCAGACCAAGCACATATGAGACTTTTAAGTAGACCAAAAGGATTATTTTATAAGTTCTTTAACTAACATTCTAGTAATAAATCTAAAGGGGTTAAAGTAGCAAAACATATTCCCATATGATGACCCAAAGAGACATGAGAAATATGAATATACATGCACACTGAGGGGCATGAAAAAGTACTTTTTCAAAAAGGAAGAAAATGCATCTGTGCAAGGGAAAGTGAAGAACTAGGGGAAGGTAAAATGGACTTTACATATTCTCCTAATATATATATATATAAACGTTTTACACAGATAAAAGGCAAATATTAAAATGTATAAAGAAAAACATAACAAGTTTAATAAGAAAAAGAGAGAAAAAGGAAAAGTGCAGAAAGCAATACAGTAAAAGAGATATTTAAAAAAAACAGAAAAAAATCCATCCTTTTCAGCAGTTACTGTACAAACAAACTTATTATCTCTCCTCCTTTCGTATTACAGAAATTGCTTTGGCCCTTTATTTAATCCTTTTTCCATTGTTGAATCTGCAAATCATCATTCACTCTTTTCCATTTTCAGTTAAAAATTCATAAAAGCTTCCAGTCCTTTATGAAAGCACTTATTGCTTTGTCTTTGACTAGTCAAGTCAGTTTTGCCATTTCTGCCATCTTCACCAACCATTCTTCCACTGTGGATATTTCAGTATTTTTCCATCATTTGTGCTTATGATAACTTTTCTACTATACTGTCCTAAGCCTCAAATAAAGAAACTGCATCTTGTTCTTTAATGTAATGTGTGAACTCAGCCAAGATTTTCCCTAAAATCACAAGGCTGGCAGTTTCTTGTCAAAAAGCTCACAACTGTATATTTAAGGAGAGGCCTGAAGTTTCTTAATTGCAGCTGTAAATTCAATCTGTCTTTTGACCTCCCTCCTTCACATTTTATGTCACTGATGAATACAGATAGTCTTTGACTTATGACCACAGTTGAACCCAACATTTCCATTGCTAAGAAGGCAGTCAAGGTCCATTTTACAACCTTTTTTTGCCAAGCTTGTTAAGCAAATCACTGCAATTGTCAAGGGAATCATATGGTTGTTAAGTGAATCTGACTTCCCCCAATGACTTTGCTTGTCAGAAGCCAGCTGGGAAGGTCACAAATGGTGATCAAATGAACCCAGGTCAGTGCAACTATCCTAAATATATGCCACTTGCCATGCATCCTAAATATATGCCACTTGCCCTGCATCCAAATTTTGATCACGTGACCATGGGGATGTTGCAATGGCTGCAGACATTAAAACTGATCATGGTAGCTTTTTCAGTGCCATTGTAACTTCAAACAGTCACTAAACAAATGGTTGTAAGTCGAGGACTATCAGTAATGAAAAATGAACAACCTTAACCTATATTACAGGGGTGTTGTACAATAATAATAAAACAGGAGGGAGAAATATTAAAGTTTGTTAGAGAAAAGTGGAATACAAATTTGATATTTTCAGCATAATTTACCACAGGATGCATATGAGCCTAATTTAATAGGGGAATTTACTCATTTACTCAGTAACAAGACTCAGTTGGCTGCATTTGAATGAAAATATATATTTATATATGTTGTCAGGTGCTCAACCTTTTCTCGGATGAATATTATTTGGGGGACTACACTGTATGGAACAGCCCCTTTCTGGTTGTCTCCTCTTTGTCAGTGTTTATAGACTGCACAATGTCCAAATGTCATGCTATAGTTTGATTTGTATCATTGTAGAACTCAGGTGAGTGAATACAGCCAACTGTGGTTTATTTAGCAATACAGTTAAATCATGGCTTGCTGAAATATGTGAAGCCATTATTCTTACTATCTGTACCAGAGTGCAGTGATTGCATTTGGCCATCACTTAACATCCTCCACAAATATCCTCAAAGCCCCTCTAAGATTTAAAGCCAATTGCCAAGCTACTGGACTACAGTGTTTCTCAACCCTGACAACTTTTAGATGTGTTAACTTCAACCCCCAGAATTCTCCAATTGCCCATGCCCATTGGGAATTCTAGGGTTTGAAGTTCACATATCTTAAAGTTGCCTAGTTTGAGAAATACTAAATAAAAAGCAGAAAGACCCACACCTAAATCAACCTGCAGTCATAGCAGTTCACTGGATGACTACTTGAAGGGTTGTTGAGGGGAAAAATAATAAAAGGGAGTGCTAAATATATTACTTTGAGCATTATGAAATACCTGGATAAATACTCATATTTTTAATTATTAAAATGTTTCATTTTCATTATATTGGCTAAGCCTTACCTGCCTCTTCATTCCAAGCCCAGCCAGTGGTTTGAAGGGAAAGGCAGGAAAAGGTGAAAAATTTTTACAACAACCAACAATGGCAGCTTTTTGATGCAATTATTGGAGAAACTGCATCATTTTTAGGGACCTGACTATAAACATAGTGAAGATTTCAGCTTCAGTGAATATGAACTAGGGACCGGGGTACCCCCAAAGAACTACTAAATTGAGGGGAAATGATGGCAAAAGCTGTTAAGAGGCATCTCTCTTTTTTTGTGTGTAAGCAATAATAGCAAAGCAGAATAAGTTGCTTGCTCCTTTTTTTTTTTCTTGGAGAATTGAACCTCGCCAATACAGAGAAGCTGATGGAGAGCTAAGCCGACGGCCTTGAAAAGTTATCTTGATAGATGGCTTTGTGAATTATTATTTTTAAGGGCCTTTTGGCGAGGGGAAAGAGTAACTCTTCCTGGGTAGAAAGTCTCTCTTCATTCGTGCCAATCTCTGACGTCAATGGGAGCAAAACAAGCGATAACCGGCTTTCTCAGGCGATGCCCCTCTCGGCCCCCTCGCCCGACCTCCGTCCTGCCCGCAAAAGGGATACTTCCCAGCCCTTTTTTTTTGGTTTTGTTTTGTTTTGTTTTGTTTGCCAAGCGAAGCGTTTGGTATCTTGCAGGTGCGGCTTGTGAGGCCTTGGCGGAGGGGCAGGCTGATTAGCAGCCATACTGTCTTGCTAACGTAACTTCAAGGTCTCGAACCAGCATAAAATGCGAAGCGAAAGGCAGACCCGGAGCACTCGGGATCCCTGAGAGCTCACCAGGTAAGACCTGCTTTTTTTTTTTTGCCAGTGGGGACTTAGGCCGGGCCGGGCTTTTTTTTTCCAAGCAAGCCTCCCATCTTAAAACTTACGGTGGGAGTAAAAGGTTGGGGAAGTCCAGCGACTCTCTCCAAGATTTCAAACAGGATGGAGGGGGGAAAAAAACTTTTGCTTTGTTCTCTTTTGCAGGTTTTCGCAGCAATGGAAATACTGGTGAGTAGTGGCGCCTTCGGTTCTCTGGGCTGCTGCGGCCAGAAGCAGCAAAGGAAAAGTCGGGGGAAACTTTTATCTTTTGTCCCCGCCGGCGATGCCTCGCAGCGAATGCCTGATTTTTCTTTCTTTCTTTTTCTTTCCTTCTCTCCTTTCCTTTCAGGTTGGCCTGCCGCCCGTCGTCTCGAAGAGCCCGCTTGCCTTGATTTCTGCTCGTCGTTCCTTTTTCCTATGCATATACTTCTTTGATAGTTCGAATTTAAAGAGGCATAAGGCATGGGAAAATGGGGCGAAGGAGTGTAGCATCGGCCCTGCAGGGTTTTCCCGCTTCAGACGCCTTCCCAAGCGAGGCTGAAAACCTTTCAAGTAAGCAGGCCGGGGAGATCGAGTCGCGGTTCTGAGCCCAGTTCTGCCGATCGGGTCTGTAAGTGGGTTTCTTATTGTAGGTCGGCGGGTTTGATCCATGCCGAAGAGTACTACAATAAGATTTTTCGAAGCCTAGCTAAATAGTTCCAGGCTTGACTTGAAAAAAAAAATGTTGATTCAAACTTTGCTTTTTAAACAGGGTAAGGGGCAAAATGCAACAACTACTCCCTGATGGAAAAATTATATTTTTGTTTTTCTCTCTCTCTCTTACAGCTGCTAAAAAGCAAGAAGTCTCAATAAGAACTTGTGGATGCCAGGAAGTGTCATGGTAAGGCTTCCCAGCTTGCAAATCCCATTTTCCCTGTTTTCATCCACAGGTCCTCATGGAATTTATAATGTGACACTTACTATATTGTAACTGCCTTTGTTTTTATTTTCAGGCGAGTGACTGCAGTTCTGGAGAAAAGGAACCTAGAAGAAGATAGGTAAAAAACAAAAGAGTTTGCTACAAAATAAATTTTAAAACTTAAGTGGCTGCGCTTCAAGGAATATGTTCCATTGAATACAGCATGATGTAACTTCTGAATAAGAATCTGTACATTTGCATTGTTAAGCTAGCCTGCAAAATCCACTTTCCTGTTTTTATCCACAGGTCTTAAAAGAATTTATAATGTGACCCTTATTATATTGTAACTGCCTTTATTTTTATTTTTAGGCGAGAGACTGCAGTTCTGGAGAAAAGGATCGTAGAAGACAGGTAAGAAACAAAGGAGTTTGCTAAAGTGCTAGCCACAAAATAAATTAACAAAACTAAGTATCTGTGGCTGCACTTCAAGGAATATGTTCCATTGAACACAGTGTGATGTAAATTCTGAATAAGAATCTGTACATTTGTATTGTTAAACCAGCCTGCAAAATCTATTTTTCTTGTTTTCATCCACAGGTCTTCATGGAATTTATAATGTGACCCTTACTGTATTGTAACTGTGTTTATTTTTAGGCAAGAGACTGTAGTTCTGGAGAAGGAACTTAAAAGAAGATAGGTAAGAAACAAAGGAGTTTGCTAAAGTGCTAGCCACAGAATAAATTCAAAACATCTGTGGCTGCACTTCTGGGAATATGTTCCATTGAACACAGTGTGATGTAAATTCTGAATAAGAACCTGTACATTTGCATTGTTTAAGATGTTTGCCTCTTGTTGTATGGTGTAGTGTTTTAGGTTCTCTCTCTTTCCCCCCCCCCCCTCTCTGCCTCTCTCTTTCTTTTACAGCTGCTAAAAGCAAGAGATGTTAGTAAGAACTTTTAGATACCAGGAAATGTCATGTTACTGCATCCCAGCCAGTAAAACTATTTTCCTTGTTTATATCCACAGGTTCTCATGGATCTGTACATTTGCATTCTTTAGATGGTTGCCTTCTGTATATGTTATATTGTGAATAAATCTCAGTCATACCTATACTTGCATTAAACTAAAATCCGTTTTCTTTGTTTTCATCCACAGGTTTCTCATCGATCTATGCATTTGCATTGTTAAGATGGTTGCCTTCTGTTACATGTTGTTTTGTGAATAAATTTCAGTAACATCCATACTTGCATGCATTAAGCTTAATTTCCAAATAAATGCACACAGGATTGCTGTGTAATAGAGTAGTAAAGTATGCATGTTCATGTATTGTATTTGAACAAATGATATAATTATGCCTGTATGTACTTTGTGAAATATGATTCAATTGGCTTGCAAAGCTTCATTTGTACCTGTTTTGATTTAGTAATAAAATTATATATATTTGATCTGGAGTCTGTGTGTCTTACTTATTAAGGTTGGCAAATTGTGTCAGAAACAATACAAAATGGTAATACAGTGGTTTTTGATTAAAAAATATATAACTCTAAGGTGCTTCATTAATATGTACAGGTTGGGCTTTGGCATCACTTTAACTTCCAGGTCTCTGAGTATAAACATGTATACGTGGTAAAACATTTCTGAAATCATGTAGTTTTAAATCAAATAGGAGTAAGCAATTGTGTGCAAGAAATCACTACATATTGTATGCTTGGAGTTCCACAATCAATACATTTTGTGTGCTTGGGGAGTTTAGAGTTCTGTATCAGTGCACAATGGTTCTTGTGCCATGCTAAATTTAAGCCCAAAAACTACCTGCTGACATATTTATATGGCTGTGCATAGATCCAATGTTCCTAAAGCTTAATATAATTTTAAAGAATGTTAAGAGCATAATTTAAAGGGGAATTGCTGCTGAAAACAGCATTTAACTTTACAATTCATTTTGTCTTGTATGCCAAATGCTGTCTTAGATATTCTAAAATCCCAAGAATGTTCAGTGGAGTTCACTTAAGATGCAATTACCCCTTGAAACTCTAGAATTTGGGGGTGTAGGTTTTTAAAAAATCAACTGGTTATTTGTAATAACACACACAGGTAACAGTGTAATCCTATACATAAAGTGCCATGCAGACTTGCACCTAAGCACAGCCCAAATGAAAGGTTTCTTCCTTAATAAGTGGGTTCATGAATCCTAAACATTCAGGCATCTATAAGTCCCTTAACACAAAAAGAGAAATATGGCTCATTTCCAAGGGCATCAAATTTACAGCTGCAGGCTCACCGTTTCATAATGAATAAGCTTAACATTAAAAATTTAAATTGTGGGCTTTAGAGAGTAAACATGATTTATCTCTATGTATTTCTATTTCTAATAGTAAATCATCTGCATAGGTTATTTCAATGGGCTCACATTAGCCTTTTTGGTTTATTTTAGGGAAAATAAAGCTTTGATCCTATGCATCTTTACTTGGGACTTAGTGAAATATACTGCTAATTAAACAGGCTTTTAGAGTGGAATGTACTGCTTAAAAATATTGATTGCCTATCCTCTTCCAAACACAGTACCACATCTTTTACATTTTAGCAGCAAGAATGCTGCTCCTATTAACAGGCACAATGGCTTAGTTTATAGGTACCTAAATAGCTTGAGCTTATAATTTGCATTATAAGTCCTTCTCCAGTTCTGTTTCCATATAATGACCAGTGTATAGATCCTCAAAGCAAAAGAAAGTGAAGTAGATTCAGCTGTAATACACCTGGAGCCCATCAGATCAAGGAAGAAATACAGCTTGGGTTTGTACATACTTGAAGCTACACACTCACCAATCACATTTTAGCCTAAGTGCATTGTGCAAACCAGAGATAATTTAGAAGCAAGGCTTGTTCATGCTGACATTTGTATTTTTTTTCTTCTCAGTTAAATATCAGATTGTAAAGGAACACAATAGAGAAATTTGGGCAACTAAATGATAGAGGAGCATTGCCATCCAGTAAAATTCTAGGAAGAGAAATCAATTTGGGAGTAGAATTAATTTTACATACACCCCTTTCCTCCCTTATTAAACATTCATACAGAGCCAAAAGCATAATTGTAAAATTCACTGACCACATACAAAGGGAGAAATGTTAGAACTGAAATATGTTTTTACCCCAACTCAGGGCAGGATGCATCTTATTGATTATATCTCTATCTATCCCTCCCTTTGGAATTGAGGGTGACTTAGGTTGTTTCTAGATCTCTCCCCCTTCCCATTTCAGCTTTCCCAAAAAAATGAGAATGGTTAGCTTGATAGCAGAGCAAAAATTGAATGTCTACAGAGTCCTATACTGTAAGTGTTAACTGCAACAAATTTGTATTGGATTCCCTGAAATCTCTGTAAAGAAGAACCTGCAAAATTGCCTCCATTACTCTTGTACATTTCTTATCATTAAGTGCTTTTGGTGTTGAGTTGAAACCAGCTTCCCTGCCATTTCTTTCTGTTGATCCTAATTCTATACTGTGGAGCAACAGAAATCAAATCAACTCCTATCATTTCTAAGACAGTACAGTATCAGTATCTGAAGACTACTATCATGCCTCTAATCTTCCTCTTTTCCAGTAAAATGGGCCCAGTTCCTTCATTTGAAGAAAGCTACAAGGAATAATGAATGGATGGAAACTGATCAAGGAGAGATTCAATTTAGAAATAAGGAGAAATTTTCTGACAGTGAGAACAATCAAATAATGGAACAAGTTGCCTTCGAATGTTTTGGGAATTTCATCACTGGAGGCTTTCAAGACGAGACTGCCATTTGTCAGAAATGGTGTATGGTCTCCTGCTTGGTTGGGGGGGTTGGACTAGATGACCTGCAAGGTCCCTTCCAACTCTGCTAATCTAATCTAATCTAAAGGCTTCCCCACATCCAGATGGCTTCCAGGTATTTTGGGACTGCCATCACTCCCAGATTAATACCACAGTGGTTAGGAAGACATTTGTTAACTGAGTTTTGCCCCATTTTACGACCTGCTTACCACAGTCGTTAAGTGAAACTGAAGTGGTTAGTAAGACGGATGTTAAGTGAATCTGGCTTCCCTGTTGACTTGGCTTGTCAGAAGGTTGCGAAAGGAGATCGCATGACCCCGGGACTCTGCAACCGTCATGACTATGAGTCAGTTGCCAAACGTTTAAATTTTGATCGGGTGACCATAAGGATGCTGCAATGGTCATAAGTGTGAAAAATAGTCACAAGTCACTTTTTTCAGTGTTGTTGTTACTTTGAACGGTCACTAAGTGAACTGTTGTAAATTGGGGACTACTTCTACTTCTGTAGCCCATAATAGAGGTTGTGTGTCCGGCTACTGAATTCATGCAAGCCTCTTGTGATATAACTATCAAAATACTAGTTTTTTCTGTCTTGTTGCACTTGCTCTCTCTATTAAATAGAATAGAGCCACTGGGCATATGCAAAGAGCCTTGATCTTCTTAGACAGCTTTGAAATTCAAAGACAAAGGCCTTCAGGTAGACATTACCTGTTGCTTCTCCTGCTTCTATTGTTATTCAGTGCATTGTTCTAAATGGTTCTAATTCCAAAGTTGCACTATTCAGCCATAAAAAAGAAATACACTTTCCCTAATCAGTGTTTGCCTCAAATCTAGCCTTCTTTATTTTAAGAGAAAAGGAATTGCAGGGTATTTTACCCATTCCACCTGCAGAAATTCCCACTATTGAATAATTAAAAGCATAAAAGAATCCATCTCCTTTGATCTAATTACCATAATTCAGCACAGAGCACTGAAAAACCAAAATGGTAGCCAGAGAGCCAAGCCATTGCAATGCTGTGCAACATAAGTAATGAATTCATTTGTTCTAAATAGCATTATTGAGACGTTGACCACTTTGGCTAGAAATCAGTCCCATAGGAAATTAGTAGGACAACCAGTTCTAAAATCTGTAAAAAAAATAGTATGATGAGGGCCAGGGGTGTCCAACTGTAGCCATTTTAAGTCCTGCAGATTTCAGCTCCCAGAATCCCCCTGCCTCCTGATGTAGACAGTACCAAAGAGGAAACATTGTGGTTTCTTTTCCTTTAAAAGTGATTTATGCCTTCAAACATAAAAACGAATCTGCATTTATCCAATCAAGCACAATCATTTAGTCATTTTTTTCTGAGTGTGGAGAGATTAAGACGGGGAGATCTTCATTTACGCTTGGGAAATGAAGGGTTGTGTGTAAATGCAAAGCCATCAAATAGTCACTGTGATTAAACCAAAGGAGAAATTATCCAGCCCTAGTTTGGTGCAATGGTTAAGGCACTGCACTAGAATTGTATTGTATTGAGCATGACACCAGCAGAGTGACTTAGGCCAGTCACTCTATCTCAGCTCTAGGAAGGAGGCAAGGGCAAACCATTTCTGCAAATCTTGCCCAAAAAGCTTCAGCGATTAATCCAGGCGGTTGCCAGTAATCAATAATTTTATTTGTATTTGTAGTTATTATTCATGTGATGGCACAGGAGAAAGTGGCTAGTTTATGGTTCCATATGTGGAGACCAATAAGATGTGTTACTTAAGAAAAACCAGGATTATACTAATTTAAAGTGTGTTTTTTTTCTTTGAAACCTAACAGCAAGTTCCTTATAGTCAAAATGCACCTTCTTCTCAGTTTTATAAGGAGCTTCTCATTTTCCAAAATGTCAGTCTTAAAAATGCTGCTCTCTTGACCCCCTCGGAACAAGAGACTTCTTTTGTTAAGGACTCAAAACTGGAAACAGTGCCTTTAATAGAAGAATATAAAAAGGTGTTAGAAGTGCATGGCTAATGCAGTTTCTTGAAGGATTGTTCCTACTTTATGCCCAGGTGTTTTGTTCTTCGTGATTTTAGAGGAACAAGATATATTATGGTTTTTCTTGTGTTTATAAACTGATTCTTAATACATTAAATCTTGAGCTGGTTTACAATGGAACTATTACATTACAATAATGCACAAAACTAAAAATAAGTACCATTTGCATAACATACAGACAGGCAAGTCCTAAGTGAGGAGCTAGTTTTTAAGAGGTGCCTAAAATGTTTGTTTATATATTTATATCCCATCTTCATTTTTTTATAGTTAATTTTTTGTATACATCACATAATCATGGGGATGTTATCATGGTTGTAAGTGTGAAAACCGATCACACTGAAAAAAGTCACTTTTTTCAGTGCTGTTGTAACTTCAAACGGTCCCTAAATGAACTGTTGTAAGTCGAAGACTATCTGTATTCAGCTACCATAATTCAGCTTTTGCTCTCAATATATAAATATGACTGCGGTGAATGTGAAAGAAAGAAAGAAAATCACAGACTGGAAATGGAGGTTATCTAAACAGAGGAAGTTGCCCATTGTCATTGACTTAAATGGCATCTAATATTCATACTGAATAAGAATAAGAGAATTTAACAAAATTTGTTTACATCTACTTTATGAATGCAAGTAATACTTTTTTTAACTGACACTTTAATCTGGTGTTGTGTTTTAAATTAAGAATACAGGAAACTGCCTTCTACTGAGTCCAGATCACTGTCCATCTATCCCAATACTATTAACATTGACCTAGCAGGGTGTCTCCAAGTTTAAATTTGGGATGTCCAATCTTGACAATTTTAAGACCTGTGGATATGCTGGCTGGGGAATTCTAGGAATTGAAGTCCACAAATCTTGAAGTTGCCAAGGTTAGACACCCCTGGTTTAGACCAAAGGATTTTTCTCAGTATAGCCTTTGCCCCTAAGCAGTATCTCTTCCGAAACTATAGGTTTTCTTTTTGGGGGGGAAAAAAGGCATTTTAAAATGTCCTGAATTTGGTGAGACAGTGAGAAAAGATGGCTTTTACATCTTGTGGGGAGGTTGTACCCTTGTGGTGAAATGATAAGATTAAAATGAAGTCTGCAGAAAGTATATAGCGCAGGAAAATAAGCATATTGTGGATAGATTCACTACAAAAGAAACACAAAGTCAACAGATAAAACTTATTCCTTACCCTTGGTTTATTGGTATGCATAGAAAGAACAGCTTTCTCTAATCCATCATCCTTTAAGAACTATTAATTTGGTCTTCGGAAATTACACGAGCTACAATTTTAACAAACCTAGAGTGTGCCAACTTGAGGAAAAATGGCTCTCTATATAGAGTAGTTAGATTCACACATGGTTTTAAACATAGTCTGTTGAATAGCTTTAGGGTCCTGGTTTGCCTTCAATATCAAGCCATAAATCTTGGCTTGCTTGGCTTATGGGCCACAATGTGACAGCGTGTTAAGGCAAATCTAAGCAAACAATGTAATGACTTAGCAGGGTATGTAAACCAACCATTGTTTCCTACCACAAATGTGTAGCTGAGAGTTCCATAGAGGAAGAAATACTTCAGGTTTGCAAGCCAACCAGGCCTATGCAGGCTAGGATCTACCTAGGTGCTGCATCTTTGAGGGTGGCCTATTGTTCATGAGCTGAGCCCATCATTTTCATGCAGAAGAGCTCAGATCTTCCAGTTTCAAGCATCAGAGTAGAAGGCAATGGGAGAGATCCTGCTTGAAACTTTGGAGATCGAATAATTATGAGAGCTGCAATTTTAACAAATCTAGAGTGTGCCAACTTGGGGAAAAATGGCTCTCTATATACAGTAATTAGATTCACTTTTTCAGATTCACTCATTTATTAGATTTATCATGTCCAAATTCTTGCATCTGTAGCATAAATACTGTGGTACCTGACAAAATGTGTCCTGGTTCTGTAAGGCACCTTTCTATGCTCTTACAATAACCACCCTAAAGGCATTTGGAAAGTCTAGCCGAAATGTGAAGATTTTTTTTTTAAACTATTACCCAGTTCTGCTAGTTTCCAAGCTATCCCTCTAAGCAGGGCCTCCCAACAACTTGTTCAAGGTCCTTTGATAATTTACATGCCAACTCTTTCAGGCTCAAGAGAAGAGGCTCCCCCCTTTGTTTTTGAAGCCAAGACGGGCCAGTCATAACAAGATTTGGTTCTGCTCTGTTCCCAGAATCTGAGCTCATAACATTCTCAGTTCTCCGAAGGCCTGCGCTACTGAAGACAAAGCAAATAAAATTAATAAAATTAATCTATCCGTTCCCCGCCAAAAAAACATAGAAGCAGAGGGTGAAAACTATCAAAATGATTGAGTTAAGGAAAACATTGTTTAGCCCAGGGGCCCCCATTTTTATTTTATTTTATTTTATTTTAGGATACTTTCAAAAGGAGCTGCAGGCACATAGAGAAAATGGCTGCTGTAGGAAAGTTGCCTATTCAGAAAACAACGCATCCCAGACAAACTCCTAAATTCTTATTCCTTTCAACATGCATGCACTGTCAGTTCTCAGTTTGTATGAAGTTTTTTCCCTGGGCTAATGGGCATATTTACAAGCAATTTTTTTTAAAAAATTCTAACAATGGCCCTAGGCCTATAGGTGGTCCAAGGGCTTTCACGGAAATAGAAATGACTCATAATGCTAGAGCTTGTATTATTTTATTGAAAATAAACTGAACAAAATAAATTAGGGCAGAAGCCAGGTGGACAGAAATGAAGAAGAGGCAGGGCTGAATACTATGTTGGAGATCTCAGATTAGGCCACAAAGTGGAAAATCAAAAGAGGAAGAAGATAGAGCAGTTTAAATTTGGAAAAGTTAGGGCTCTGTTCATTCACGAACAAGGTTTTCCACACTGCCACATTTTACTGTCTTCGACTGTGATCCTCCAAGATGAATGTTAATTTTGAAAAATTAAAATATTAAATTAATGTTAACATTTTATTCGTAATGTTGGATGCTTTTAATCTTTTCATGCGCTTATCATTTTATGTTTTTATATTGCTGCAGGCCACCCAGAGTCACTTGATTAATAAATAAGAATAAGAATGAATTATCCTTGCTTTGTACAGCTATCAAACCATTGCTGAAAAAGTATCATCAAGGTCACAGAAATTCCAACAATTTCACAAGTATCAAGAAGTTGCAGAAGTAGAAGTTGGGAACTAAAACATCTACCGATAATGTTGGCTGAACTCACTCAATGCCACAGGATCACAAATAGTCCTTGACTTAGAACAGTTTGTTTAATGACCGTTCAAAGTTACAATGGTACTGAAAATAGTGACTTCTGAACATTTTTCACACTTATGACTGTAGCAGTATCCCTATGGTCATATGATCAAAATTCAGATACTTGGCAATTGATTCATATTCATATGCCCTACTTGTGTCCAACTACTTCTGAGGTTTTAATCATGTTTTCATCCAAATTAAATTAGTAAGAGAATGTAGTGATGATTGTAATTTCATGTCTATTTATTCAGCTGGATCTAACATGGCATTCTAGATCCAACTCACCAATGTCACCGGAGTTAAATTATTGCTACTGTAGTTAAGAGGTAGTAAGTAAATATTTAAAAGGTAATATCTGCAGGCTTACAACTGAAGTGATTTTAAAGAAGCCTACTTTTTCTGTGGTACAGTGGAACCCACTAGGCTCAAGGTTGACTCAGCCTTCCATCCTTCCGAGGTAGGTAAAATGAGGACCCGGATTGTGGGGGCAA
>JANHFL010004618.1:92585-118726 GCA_032468155.1 Oxyrhabdium leporinum | reverse complement strand
GGGGGGGGGCGGCTCGGGAGGGGCTTCCATCAAAGACAGCAACTGCCCCGAATGAGCCCCAGAGGGCAAAAGCCTCTCTGAGCCGCTTGACAAGTGAGATGGACAGGATATAAATTTAATAAGAATACATATAAATAATAAAAGGATGAATGGTTGGGATGCCTTCCACCCTTCCCATTAGTAAGCCCACGGGGTGCTGGGAAATCAAAAGTTTTCTGCAGAAATTACAAAGACGCCTCCCGGGAAGTGGCCAAGGGAAGTGGCAAATCAGCTCTTCCTTGCTGTCTAACGTCACCGGAAAGTGCGTCGTGTCCGCGTGGGGAACGAGTGATCTTTGTTTTATTAAAATGTAGGGTCAAATACCCCATGAGGCTGTTCTCAGTGTGTATTCACATGCAACAAAAGCATTAGGTCACTCTGAGTGGCTCAAAATAGCGAGTGAGCTTTTCAATATTCCAGAGATTTTTTTTTTTTTTGGGGGGGGAGCAAAATGCAGAGATAGACATCTACAGGGAATCTGCAATTGTGGGGGATGCTGGGATATTCGGGGTTAGTAATAAAGTTACACTAGTTAACTAAATCAAATACTTTGGCCACCTAATGAGAAGGAAGGACTCACTGGAGAAGAGCCTACTGCTGGGAACAATTGAGGGCAAAAGAAGAAGGGGGTGACAGAGAACGAGGTGGCTGGATGGAGTTACTGAAGCAATTGGTGTGAGCTTAAATGGACTCTGGGGGGATGGTAGAGGACAGGAAGGCCTGGAGGAACGTTGTCCATGGGGTCGCAATGGGTCAGACATGACTTTGCGACTAACAACAACAAGTTAACTAAATAAAAAGAATTCTTGCACCAGAACTGAAGGGCGATGGAAGATGTTGCAAGTAAGGTCCCAAGGATCTAATGGGAACCCTCGAAAAGAGAAGAAAAAAGGAACTATTGGTTAACACCTTGACTTTTAAAACCTGATTTTGGAACTTCTTTAATCGGGCTTCCTGCAGATAGAAGACAATATTAATAGTCCATTTGACTGAACTGGATAGGAAAATAAAGGGATGCTGTATGGAAGAATGATTTGAAATAATGGGTGGAAAGTGAGAAAACGTAGATAAATGTCTATGGGGATTCTCAGTCAACCAGGTCATAGGTTTCCAGCAAAGCTGTATGAAGATGATTCTTACCTTTCAATAGGATTTGACTTGGGGAAATGAAAACCGCACTTCTATTATGAAATGGCTTGAAGGACTATCATACCATTAATCGGAGCCGGTAGGGCTGGAGGTGGTTGAATGGTGGTGGCTTGGCTGTTCTTCATGTCTACTCAAAAACAAACCAACAAACCAATCCTTCTTGGATTCAATAGGGCAACTCAACTGCCTATATAGGATGTAAAATCAGCATAGACTAATAAAGCTGTAGCTCCAAAGAAACAATGGATTTGAATGCAACTTTTGAAAGGTCAGATTTGGAAATCTGCTAATGGACTAGAAATGTCTCAAAGCATCGGTGGCTTGAGAGGCCTTCCTTCAACAACAACATCATCATCAACAATAATAATAACCGAACTGGTGAACTCTGTGAATGGTTCCTTTTCAAGAGACCCGTCAAATAGTCTTCAAGACTAAGCAGATTGGTATCTTCTAGAGTCTAGACTACAAAAATACTAAGCTTGAAAGCCAGCAAGAAAAGCTATGGTATTTCAGAGGCCACTATCACTTGCTTAGGTGGAAACTTTTTGGCTATGTAATCTGCTCCGTGCTGCCTGTTGCTGTCCGTGGTGCTGAAGTAGCAAGCGAGAGGTGAGTCAAAGTCAGAGTCGAGTTATCAAAATAGCAAAAATAAAGCAAGGAGTTGAAGATGGGCTGCCAAGTTTGACTGCGAATCGGGCTTCTTGCAATCAATGCTCTATTTATTGCTATAGTACATAACTATAGGCTAACCCAATAGGACTTACTTTTAAGTAAGAATTATCCTTTTTAAAAAATTACATAAGCCTAATCAAAAATCACACAGGAATAAAGATACTTTAAAGATACAAAGAGATAAAACAAAAATGTACAGGGAGAAAAATACTTGTGAAAGAAATATTCAATAACACGGTCTCCTCTTCCCTACAATATTCCCCAACTGCTAACTGCTAGTTCAATATTTATGCTTTGCACAGAATGTTAAATATTGGAAACTGTTCTTTATATCTATTTAAGTCGTTTCATGTTCTTTTTAATTAGTCTTTTTAGAGTTCTCCTAAAAACCATATCCCTAGTGCCTACATTTGCCTTGATGTGTAGTATGAAACCCTAAGAAAGCTCTTCCTGCTTAAATTTAAACTTTTGTTACAAATATGTTGTAAAACTTTAATCTTGCTTAAATTTAAAGTATAAGATGCATTAACAAGGCAGAAAGTCACCTTGAATTTATTTATTTATTTGAAACATTTATATAGTCACCCATCTTCTATCAAATTCTGGGCAGTTCCCAATCAAACCTGGGGTCAAAACACAATAATAAATACCTTCTCCAGGATTGTGTGGTGTGGGAAGTCCACTGATGCAGAGAGGTGAATAAACTAATTCTTAGTACATGAAAAGAATAAATTATTATTCTTTTTCTGCCATTCAGCAACTCAGGAAAACAACAAAAAAATGCATTTCTGCCACTCCTATCAAATTACTGTCGCTATTTTTTCTCTGCCCACTGTGATTGGGAGAGTTGGTTTCAGGGTGTTGCTTCCTCACTCTCTCTCATTGGGTGATGCATTTGAAAATGATAAGAAATGGAATCTACCTTCTGGAAATGAATGTCCTGAATTCTCCATCTAAATTACATTGTAACTTAGTACATTGTGGCAGGGAAGGCTTAAGCTGAGTTCTCCATACCATTCAGTGAGAAAAATAAGGTAAAGGGGGTAAGTGGCTATTCCTCTAAACATCCTTCTGGTGGCTTTCCTCTGCCCACTTGTCACCATCCTTTTCCCTCTGGGCATCTCAGGAAAGAACATAAACCCAATTATAGGCTATCCAAATGGAGAATTCAGGTTTATCATAGGTATCACTGACCTTTTTTTTTACTCTACATTGCCAAGAAGAAGCTGGTGATTGAACAGTAGAAATGACAACTAGTGCTCTTTCCAAGAAATGTTGGTAGTGCAAGCCACACCTGTCCTAGGTCCAGAGAGGGTGAGCAGAAAAAGCAGATTATCCCTTGGTATACTTGAATTCTCCAATTTAGGAAGCTCATAAGATTGCTGCTGGCCCACATCAAAATATGAAATTGAAAGCATTGAGAATTAAGGTAAAAATAAAAGGGTGACTAGATATTGAGACCAGATATGAAGAATTTTGAAGGGACTGATAAAAAATAGAATTAGACTGCAATGTTAAATTTGGCATAGGAGACAATCTACATCAGGGGTGTCAAACTCAAGGCCGGGCGTCCTTTCTTGCATTTGGGTTTAAAAAGTAGTTGCCTCCCCGGGCACTAGTTTTCCTGACTGCGGCATCACACATTTTCTTCCCCAGGCACTAAAAAGCCTCGATTTTCTTTGTGGGTACCAAAAAGGCTCGATTTTGAAAAACAGCAAGCAACACTAATTTTAAGCATGGAATTCCACGCCGAATCTCAACCTGGCATCCGTTTTTGCATTTGGGTTCAAAAAATATTTGTCTCTCTGGGTACCGTTTTTCCTTACTGTGGCATCACACGTTTTCTTCCCTGGGAGGTGAAATGGTATAGGACTTTGGTGTCAAACTCACAACATCACTTTGTTGTTACCTAACATCTTTTTGGTCTATAACTGACATAGCCATCACATGACTGTCTCATACGGTATTTACCCCTATGCTCTCTAGCAGGGTTAGTGTTAGGCTCCCGCTCCCCCGAGGTCAAACACAACCCTGATGCGGCCCTCAATGAAATTGTGTTTGACACCCCTGGGCTAGATAAACAATTACAGCTGTTGGGAAATAGTCCTTGGTTTCTGCTGAACCCTGCAAGAAAGGAATACCAAATTATTCAGTTTACATTATAATTTTTAGTATTTCAATATCTTTTTCATGTTTGCTTAATGTTTATTACATATTGCTATCTTTTTATACAGGGGCTTTTACTAATTTGTTCTGGGTTTGGTTTTTCCCCACCCTTTTTAACTTTCTGTTTTGACCCTTCTTAGCTGTATTGGAGAAAAATAGTTACAGCATTAAGAGTCCTGGACTAAGGGAAACTTAAGTTAAATCCCCATTTACCCATTTAAGCTCATTTTTCTTTCAACCTAGCCAAATTGGCAGGGTTATTGGGAAGGCATGGCATCGCTTTGTGCTCTTGGAGAAAAAAAGTCAGACTATTAATGGAATAAATTAATCCAATTAACATTAATATTGATTAAAACATCTACCATCTTTCTTCAGTGGGAATTTTTGCATCATTCACAAGCAATCTTTTTTCATAAATTTTCACTTCTAACGATAAGAGCTAAAATTAGTTGCGGAAAAACAATATCAAATCGGGAGCCTTACTAGCCCCCACCTATTAGTTGAACTGAATTCATGTGGCTGTGGAAAACATTAATCATCATTTATTAAACTGATAGGCCTTATGACTGTCAATGACTATAGGTAGTCCTCGACTTATGATGAGAATTGAGCTCAAAATTTCTTTTGCTAAGGAAAACATTTGTGAAGTGAGTTTTGGCCCCGTTTTACAACCTTTCTTGTCACCGTTGATAAATGAATCACTACAGTTGTTAAGTTAGTAATATTGTTGTTAAGTGCATCAGGATTCCCAATCGCCTTTCCTTGTCAGAAGACCTGATCACATGACCCTCACTGCAACTGTCCTAAAGATGAACCAGTTGCCAAGCATCCAAATTTGGATCACATGACTAAGGGGATGTTGTAACAGTCGTAGGTGTGAAAAATGGTCATAGGTAAACCAGAATTTTTCCTTTTGGGACTAATGGAAAGAGAAGTGGAGAAAAAAATTGGAACTTTGTTACTATACATCAGGGGTGTCAAACTCACGGCCCAGGGGCCGAATCCGGCCTGCAGGGTACTTAGATCTGGCCCATGAGGCCACCCTAAAAACAGAGGACCAGCCCGCGGTGCTTCTGCCAGAGAAAACGGGCTCCTGAGCTCTGTTTTCAGCTGCCACGGCCTCCTGCAACCCTTTGCCAGTGAAAACGGCTCTCTCAAGCTTCATTTTCACTGGCAGGGCATTGCAGGAGGCCGTGGCAGCCAAAAACGGAGCTCGGGAGCCCATTTTCGCTGGCAGAGCGCTTTGGCCACCACGGGTGCCCCTGACATGAGTGATGTCGAGCTGGCCATGCCCACTGTGCCCACGCCCTCCCCGCCCCCCTGAGGTCAAACACAACCCCGATGTGGCCCTCAATAAAATCAAGTTTGACATCCCTGCTATACATGTTGTTGACAGCAGCAACACTATTGTATGCGCAAAAATGGAAAGACACTTTGATACCTACCATGGAAGAATGGTTGCAGAAGTTGATGGAGTTGATGGAAATGGCAAAACTGACCACTCTGATTAAAGAAAAAAACATAAGTACTTTTGTTTCCACATGGAAACCGCTTCTGAACTTTGTGCTTGATATGGAAAAGAATGTAATTTTGACTCTGGGTTTTATGGATTAGATTGATAGATCTTTATAGAAATGACTTGTTATTGGCTTTATATCTGAGTATTTTAAGGGAGATTAGATGTTTAAAAAATTCAAGTCTTCCTTTAATGGATTTTACAGAATGGACTACGTAAAATTCTTGGGTGGGGTATTATTTTTTATCCACTTATCAACAGTTGCAAAGCAAGGTTCTAGAAGCATACTTTAATATTTGAATACCATTGAGTCCTATGGTTGTTTCTCTTTTAAAAAAAAATACTATTGTAGATCAAATCTGATTTGTGCAGATCACCCTGAAGTCAGTTTCATGGAAGGTGCCTCTTCCTCTGGGTGGGATTACACTAATGTAATTAATTTTAAGATTGCAGGACTGGTGTATCATCCTTTTATCTTGATGCATTTATGTCAAATGTGAATAGATACACTAAATTAATCTTTAGTCAGATAGCACCATTGAACAGGAATCTTTTGAAGGCACCCTGTAAACTATTGCTCCTATGCAATAGTGAAAATCTGGAGGAAATTTTTTTCATACATCTTAACTGTGCTGACCAATTTGCCTTTCTTCCAGTTGTAAGGATTATTC
This sequence comes from Oxyrhabdium leporinum, assembly GCA_032468155.1. Lineage (NCBI taxonomy): Eukaryota > Metazoa > Chordata > Lepidosauria > Squamata > Cyclocoridae > Oxyrhabdium > Oxyrhabdium leporinum. The sequence continues at coordinate 112,513 of JANHFL010004618.1, read as the reverse complement.
CCCTCTTTCATCTTAAGTTTGGAATTATCCATTCAGCAAAACTTATCAATCAGAGCTCTTCTTGTCTTTGAGAGGAAAAGCCTCCTAAACAATTTAGAGCAAAGCAAATATTTCAAACTGAACACACTGCATTTTAAAATCTGCCATCTGTAGCTCATTGACTGAAAATAGCCTTTTGGTCTTTTGTAATGCTGATTTTTGGTGATAGCGTAAAGGATCAGAAATATTAGAGTTTTAAGCACAGCATTAATGGCAGTGATCAATTTTCATAATTGGTATGTTATCAAGATTTGGCTCTGGAAATGGATGCTCTTAAGAGTGTCTTTCAGACATTCATGTCAGACATTCCTTAGGCTTTTAAACAGAATTACACAAAAAAAATGATTGAAAGGGGAAGAAGAGACAATATTTTTTCCCACGAATTTCAATGTTGACTTACATTAGGTTGCAAGACAAGGCAGTTAAATTATGTAAAGTCCCTTTAAGAAGCCGACAAACCCCAGGAGACTATTTGATAGATTGTTCCAGAAAATCATATATCCAGCTTCTACAACACCACTACTAGGAATATTTGGGTGTTTTTTTTCAGTTTTAAAAAGATTTACTATATATAAAAAATTCCATTTCTAAATAAACAGTGTGTTGTCTGCATACAAATAATTTTGAGAGATAATAATGATAATATTTACAATAGTATTCATTACATCGGTATTGGTCTCATAATAATAATAGTATTTGCTTATCCATTTTAATAAACCTTCCTTATAAAATTAATCCTTTTCTTATATTTTCATATTTCTAACTTCCGTTTTTCTTGGCTAACCATAAAATGAGTCCCACTACTAGAAATATTTGTGTATTGCTGACTAAGTTATTTGTGTAGTAGAAAAAAGGAATGAGAAGGCCAGGTTGTTACGATTGGTTTGTGTATATGCAAAAACATAATATAATTTATTTTGACTTTTGACTTAGCTTTTTCTGTGAATCCAAACACTGGGTCTGTACGCTCCCATTTACGAGACTTTTTGGTGCCATCTAACAATGATTTGGAATAATAATTCATTATGATGTCATGGGATTTTAAACATTAATTTAAAAATTTAAAAAGATGTGAATTGATATAGAAATTAAAGATATCCACCTGGTCTTAAACCTGTTCCAAAGTAGTTTTGTTTGCTCATTCAGTGTGTGGAGTAAGGACTCTATGTATATAGTTGTTCAAAAATATTTTGTGTTTGTTTGTTTATTATTACTATCCAGAGCCAGAAACAGAATTTATGACAGAATAAGAATAAATTCTGAGGCTAAGTTGATGTTTGGCCTCTCTAAGTTTCTTATGTCAATCATTCAGAAAGGGGTGACAGGATTTTTTAAAATTATAATGCGATTAATTTAAAGCAGCAAACAATCAAGGTTGCCTTCTAAAACCATTTTTACTAATAGAAACCAGTATTCGAAGTCTTACCAGTTCAAATATAAGACCACTGGAATGGATATCATTTTAGGGCCAAAACAAGATTGATAAATATGTTAAATAAACACATCCCAAAGGTGCTTTTTCAGGAGGCAACTAGCGTTTCTTGGGGTTTTTTTCGAAGATGTTTCCTTTCACATCTAAGAAGCTTCTTCAGCTCTGACAGGATAGTGGGGAATGGAAGGATTGATATTCCTTGCAGACAGATAGTCATTTGCATCCTTTTAGAGGGCCATTGAAGCACTTTGAAGGTTTATTGAAGGTTTATCTGTATCCTCAGGGTCACCTGAGTAGTGCTCCTGGTTCCTGTAGCCTGCAATTTTTTCTCTGGAAATCCATTCCTACTCCCTCTAAAGGATGCAAATGACCAGCTGTCTGCAAGGAATATAAATTCTTCCATTACCCACTGCCCTGTCAGAGCTGAAGAAGCTTCTTCAATGAGAAGTGAAACGTCTTCAAAGAAAAAACAAGAAAGTCCAATTGCCTCCTGAAAAAGCATCTTTGGGACAGTCATGACCTGCATGACTGAGAATCTCGACAGATTCTCAATAAATGCAGTTGAACAGGGGAGGCTAGCAGATGAAAAAAAATATTGGCTGATCTTGAAAAAGCTAAGCACAGTTGGATCTGGTTAGTAGTTGGCTGGGAGATCAAAAGGACATCCACAAACTGTGTTTAAAACTGGGAAGTTGAAGGAGGCAAAGGCAAATTGTATCTGTACACATGATTGTGTGAAGTCCATCTTTTGAGTCAGTGTTGACTCTTGGCATCTACCTGGACTAGTCCCTTGCAGTTTACTCTGCAATGTTTTGGAAATGGTTTGTTATTGCCTCCTTCCTAGGTCTGAGAGAGTCTGGCCCAAAGTCACCCAGCTGGACTAGAACTCAGTTTCTAGCCTGATGCCTTAACCATTATACCAAACTGACTCCATCTGCATTATTACCAAGTATGTAGTCCATGTAATCTCCAGCAGCCAGGCTTGACTTGAGGGGGGACTTTATACTCACTTTATCTTTAGTTGGCAGTGATGTATGGAATAAGGCTTGAGAGAAAACTATTGGAAGTTATAACCAGAGAAAATGATTCTTCAGCTAATTTGACATTTCCCAACCTCAGCAACTTTAAGATGTGAGGACATCAACTCTCTATGAAATTCTGGGAATTGAAGGCTTTGTATCTTGAAATTGCAGAGGTTGGGAAACAGAGCCAGTTTGCTCTTATATGTCAACACAGAAGTGACTCAGAAACAAATATTGAAAGAGGTAACCCTTTTCCTAGCATAAAAGAGGCTTGTATGTAAGGCTGTTTCCTTTGCGGATATAATTTACTAGATTCCAAAACTGCAAACAAACTTGATATCAAAAAGGGCCTTTGTCAAACAGAAAGAGGTTTGAAAGTACAGGTTATCCCATTCTCACTATCCTTAGGAGGTTTTTTCCCTAAGAGTTTCAAGCTGGAAAAATAGATTACAAGAAACAAAATCTTGGATAAAATGGCCCTTACTTAGTTACTGTGTGAATCAAGTTGGCCCCTATCAATTCAGTTTAATGACCATTACATGTTCTCATGATCCTTCTAATGATTGGATCTGGAAGAGCTGGTTGTTCATATTCCCCTTGGGTCATTTCTCTCTCATTCTAGTCTCGTATCAGTCCTTCCATAAAAATATGTCCAGCAAAGGTTCAACAGGCAAATCTTGCCCGGAATTATATTTTTGTACCAGGAAAATGTTGGGGTTTTTGCCCTCTTCCCCCATAACCACTTCCTCCAAGGCCATAAGGCACATGGAGAGAAGTGATTGTTCCTTTTTAGAGAAAAACCTTCCAATCAATTGCCTGCAGAGGTTGTAAAAAAAAAAAGGAGGGGGGGGGACAGGCGCCAGCTGTCTGCTGGGATTCTCAGCTACTTCATGGCTGAGCTTTGCTGATCAAAGGAATCAGGAGTAAGGCAGCTCCCACCTCATTCCCTCCAGACTTCTCATTGTCCTCAGACTTTACATGGAGATAATAAAGTTCCCCTCTCCCTCCAAAGCTTCATTTAAGATCACACATCATTATCTGCTCAGAGGGGCAGTTTCCCTTTTAAGTATCAACCCTGGGTAAATTGATGGCTGTTTGTAACACTCACCGCCTCTTTGGAAATGCTAACAAGTTTATTTAGCTGGCCCTTTGATGTCATGATCCCTGCTATTAGGTGGTCAATTAGGCATCAACCAGATTAACCGGGTTAAAAAAAAACACTTTTGTTTTGAAGCACCCATGAGCACCAACCTGTCCCCTGCCTCGCCTTTTCTCTGGCAAAAAAGTAGAAGATGATAGAGGCACTTCGTCTCACTAAAGGACTGGACAACACAGAGACCTATGTTGTCCCGGCATAACTTGACACCCTGTCCCACCCCATCACCTTTACAATACACTTATCCCCATTTCTTTGCCAATTAGGATTCTGACCCACCCATTTCCCTCCTGGTTTGGAAAATTAAAGCACAGTGAGGGGGCTTTGCTTTGAAGGGATAATAAGACTGGGGGGAGGGGGCTAAAATACAGTTGAGGAGAGTAAATCTAAATCTCATTAGCTTCTGGCCTGAGCTCTGAGTGTCAAAAAGCCAGCATGATAAAATACCCTGGGAAGATATTTGTAAACAAATTTTTCCATATTCACACAAGAGCTTAAGGACTGCTTTTCTGATCTCTCTGGCACCAGAACCAAAGCAGAATTCTGCTTAGAAGTATTCTAGTATTGGAGAGGCTGCCACAAAGAGGAAGGGGTCAATTTATTTTCCAAAGCACCAGAAGGCAAGGCAAGAAACAATGGATGGGAACTAATCAAGGAGAGAAGCAACCTGGAATTGAGGAGAAACTTCCAAACAGTGAGGACAATTAACCAGTGGAACAGCTTGCTTTCAGAAATTATAGGTGCTTCGTCACTGGAGGTTTTTAAGAAGTGACTGGATAGCCATGTGTCTGAAATGGTGCAGGATCTTCTGCTTGAGCAGGGGGCTGGCCTAGAAGACCTCCAGGGTCCCTTCCATCTCTATTCTGATTAATATTTAGGGCATGGCTTTACTGATGATTGCTTTGGTAGAGTTTGCAGGATTGCTGCTTTTTAACTGCTCAAGTCACTCCTCTAGTTTTCTGCAAATGTTTTTCCCTTACAGTTGACTTCAGATTTCCTCAGGATGCTTTGTAGCTTATATTGGCCAATGCTTTTTGATCTTATGTTGTGGCTGGAAGAATGTTTCATTTCATGGTGGTGGAGATTTCGTTGTTGCTTTCTCTCTCTCCCATCCTGTGGTCTGCCCCATTCCTGACCTAATGAAGCATCCCAACGGCAAGCCATAAGTTAAGGACATCTTGAACTTCTCCATCCCAACATAGCTCAGCATGCAAAGGTAGAGGTACTCTATATTTAAAATGTCCCAAAGTAAAGCATCGTCTAGTTTTCTATTGATCTGTCTATTCTCAATTTACTTTATGAAAGATACCATAGACAAGCTATAATACCTTGGTCATATTTGGAGAGTAAAAATGGCTCTTACAACTTTTTAGCTGCACCGCATAATTATTTTGAAGGTCCACCTGATGTTTATTCACATACCTACATATCTGTCATATGCCATCCATGTATATGATGACTGAAACCGAGGAATGTTTTTGGCCTTTATGAATGCAGTGGGGGTGAAGGTGTCCCACTCTTTGGCCTTTGTGGTTCATTCGGTGCTTCTTCGATTTTTCCATATTTTACCAATTGACAAGGTCTCTCCACTGTAGCACAATCCTGGGATCTGTTGGTTCCTTTCACCCTCCTTTTGCCACCCATTTTCACAACTGGCTGTCCCTTGACAGCTTCCCTTCCTTTTCACATGTTGTTGCTTCCATGCTGAAGCCAACTGGATGAGATCCAGATCCTTTTTTTTTCACTTCTCTACCAGATCCTCTTTTTTTTTAGTTTTCCACAGTTCCCAGTTACGCAATGGCTACCTATCAATACTTAAAAGTCTCCCCAGCTCCTTGGAGAAGGGCTTTTCCTGGTTAATAGACAGTTAATTGCACATCAAAGGAAGCGATAATATATGTCAATTAGGCCTAATGATTTGTAGGGTGAGAACTCCCCAGTTACCACTGGATCTAAAATGGTTTCGCGAGACTGTGGCAGAGCTCGAAAGTTGGCTCCGGTGTGTCTGAGGACATCAGGGTTTGGCTTAAAACAGCTCAACTCCCTGCTGGCTTGTCTGGCCAAATGGTGGAAAAAAAGCTACTAATTCAGAGAAGACCCAAGTCAGGGATTGCACTCTTCTATTCCACTCATGGCCATCTTCTTTTCTTGATTCTCGATTTTTTTCTTGCATTTGATCTTTTCTATTCTGAAGTCATATTAATCACCAGTCAATGACAGCAGTGGATTGATTTGCTTGATTGACCGAAAACCCAAGTGGCCTGGCTGATTTCACTGTATTTCCAAGAGGTTATTATTTTGGTCAAGCAGCAATCATGGATGGAGAGAAGGGGCAACTGTCCAAGGAGCACATCTAAATGTAAATGACATGTCCTGCTTTCATTCCGAGTGTTAGGTGCCATTTCACTTGGGAAACTTTTATCTCATTCTCCCAAATCAAACCAATCTTTATTGCTGCCATTAACCAGCACAAAGCATCTACAACAATAGGTCTTAAGTGAAACTAAAAGGATGAAAAGAAATGATAGGGAGAGGAGGTATAAAACAGTCACTTTAATTCTAAAAACAATAAAGAGCTTACAATGCAAGAGGGTTGCATTAAGAAGCAAGCCAATTCTAAACTTAAGGCTAAGAGTAAGCCTTATCCAGCAGGCTGCAATCAAGCCAGGTTTGGCTATTTTTACTCATTGTGTGCCTTATTTCAATGCAGCCTAAACATGTCATATATTGTGTAAGGGATGATGTGAGATATCCAAAACTGTATATATTATGGGTGGTAAAAACTTGCAACATTACTGAGAAGTGAAGTAACTGCATAAGGTTACTAAAAATTAACAATACAGTGAGATGTGCCCCATAGTCTCTATCTGCCATCCCTCATAGACACTTATTCATAGATGTTCATTACATAGCCAGGAAGAAAAGTATGAGGCCCATAGAGGTGTTGTTCTAGTAACAACTTCAGTAAGATCCTCATGGCTAATAGATAAAATGGATGCACGATTTAAGTCTGACACCTTGTGACGTGAGTTTTGTGCTACTACCAACAGTTAAGAGTTGTGCCGTTGTTTCACTCCCATTTTCAAAGAGACTCTTGGCTTGTTCTTTTGATCCTCATATCATTAGTATTGATTTTATATACTTACGTGTGGAGTTTTATATACCTACATACTATAGTAATGCTATAATAGGAAGGAGCCCCAGGATTGTTGGAGACATCCGCTGAAATATTCCCAAGGCAGCCTTCCTTTACCCATCACCTTCCAGAGGTATTGTTTTTCAACTCCTGGGAAGGAGCTAAAGTCTCATACAGCCAGAGGCTACTAGGCTGGAAAAATCTTCAGTGAATTAAGTATCCCCCTTGGGCTCTTTCAATTTTGAAATCATCTGAGGAATTGGCTTTGGGGAAATGCATCCATTAATCTGGTTAACCAGAAATCTGGTACTGGAATATAGTTCCACATTGTTGCCCTAGTAGGGAACTTTAACATAAAGCCGGAGGCTGTAATTTCTCCATCTTTCTCATCAACTCCAAGATTTTCTCTTTTTCTCATTATCAAAGATTTAAAGATTACAGTGATGGGTGACAAAGCTAAGGCATTTAGTCTCTGCTTGACAAGGAATCGGAGCAGGAAACTGTCTGTGAAAGTTATTGAAGTTTCCTAGTAAATACAATAGGGAATTAATAGGGGTAATAGTTCCCTTTTACTTTAACACTTTCCATCTTCATTCTAAAAGAGTGGGACAACAATAGAGATGGATGGATGGATGGATGGATGGATAAAGTTAAGTTGTATATCTAAGTTGGCACAATTGCCAATTCTCATAGCATTCACTTGAAAATGGGAGACTGAAAATATGAGCAATCCATCTCAGAGGAAATCCATCCATAGGAAAGTTTGTAAACCCTTTTAAAAAAACATTCAAGCCTCTAGGGAAATTACTTAATTCATAATTGTCAAGTTATGCATTTCAAATATCATTGAGCAACACCTTAATCTTCCAGTAAGTAATCTAGACTTTCTGTAAAAGGGAAATTAGCATAATAATCTTAATGTGAGTTGGTGTAACTGGTTCTTCTCCATCCGGTACTTATAAGTAGTCCTTGTATGTTCCCCCTAGAGATAAAGAAATTCAGCGTGGTAGCTTATTCACACTAAGCAGAAAGCTGGCTTAATTTCTAAGTTAATATGAGCACTGAGAATTATAAAGCAACATAGGCTGGGATGGGATAATAACCTGAGCTAAAATACAGTTCACCTGTTTGTGCTTCAGTGTATTTTATTTTACACACTTGAGTTGGCAGATCTCAATTGTGGGCTATTTTTGGCCTCCAGAGCCACACCTTTAGATTGCAAATTATACATGTACATGCATGCCCACCCTTTATATCTACAGGTAGTCCTCGACTTACAAAAGTTCACTTAGTGATCATTTGAAGTTACAACAGCATTGAAAAAAGTGACTTACAACCGTTTTTCACAGTTACGAATGTTTCAGCATCCCCATGGTCACGTGATTTACATTCGGATGCTTGATAACTGATTCGCGCTTATGATGGTTGCAGTGCCCCGGGGTCATGTGATCAGCCTCTGCAACCTTCTGGCAAGCAAAGTCTATGGGGAAGCCAGATTCACTTAATAACCGGGTTACTAACTTAACAACTGCACTGATTCACTTAACAACTATGGCAGGAAAAGTCAAAAGTGAGGCAAAACTCACTTAACAAATATCTCCTGTAGCAACATAAATGTTGGGCTCAATTGTATTCGTAGGTTGAGGGCTACCTGTATTGATGCACATATCATACATGCATTCAGCAGAGTGTCACAATGAATCTATCGCTTGTTGCTGATTTCTTCAGCAGGATTGTCTATTTTTTTATGCCATTAGCAGCACAAAAACAGCACTCTGTTCTACACTGAAATTGGGTGGTTGGAAAAAGTAGATGAGATGCTGCTAAGTCCATGGGTTGTAAAAGGTCAAATGTTGCAAGCAGCTTAAGAGTTATCTATATTTGGCCTTGGACCATGTACTTTATTAATGTAGAAATAAAATAAACTATGATTTCTTTCTTCCTGATGGGCTCTGAATGATTGTAAATGTTGTGTACAGGTAGTCCTCAATTTACCACCACAGTTGAGCCCAAAGTTTCTTTTGCTAAGAAAGTTATTGAGTTTTGCCCCATTTTACAAAGTTGCATGCCAACGTTGTTAAGTGAATCACCACCATTGTTTAGCTAGTAATATGGTTGTTAAGAGAATCTGGCTTCCCCATTGACTTTGCTTGTCAGAAGGTCACAAAAGGGGACCCCATTTTCCCAGGACACGGCAACAATCATAAATATTATTATCCAAATTTTGATCATGTAACCATTGGGATGCTGCAATGGTCGTATGAAGAACAGTCATAAGTCACTTTTTTCAGTGCCGTTGTATCTTCAAATGGTCACTAAATGAACTATTGTAAGTGGAGGATGACCTGTCCTTTAAATTACAACAGCAAAATGTTTTCTGTAATATTGGCTCTGCCAACTTATTTGTTGGTTCATTATACAAATGACTAGTTGTTTTGGTAGAGATATCAATTCAGTAGCCATCCAAAGAATTAGAGTCCAAGTAAACATTGCAATATGCATATATTTCTATAACAGCTTTGAACCTGTATCAATCTTTTTGGATCAGAGCAAGCATATGTCATTCATGCTCTTATAATGGATGGCTTCCAAATATTGGCATCTATAGTAAGTACCTCTTATTGGCAATTTATGATATTCCGCATGTTTTTCCCTCTCTACTTTTCTTTCATCTTCCCTAACCTTTCTCACCTCTTCCTTTCCTGTTTTTAGTTCAAGCATTGGCATCTTAGTTTGTTTAAGGCCATTTGTCATCTGCCCTAAAGGTAAAACAATTGAGTGGAGCATCCTTGTGCAGTTTGGAGGTGTCACATTTGAATGAAGTTATCTGGTGAAGGAAAATGATTTAGAAAAGCAAGGAGAGTGCGATTCTTAATGCCATTTACAAATGGTATCATTGGTATTTGATTTATTTCTTGTGAGGGCAGGTATGTAAGTTCCCTCATCCCTCTTCCATCATTTGTTTAAATTGGTTTGGAAATTCCTTTGTGCTTTGATTGGATTACAATAGAGAAGAAAGCATTTTGAAAAGCTTTTTCCTTGCTTAAATTAACTTCACTGAAGGAAAAAGATACCCACCCCTCACCCACCCCCAGCTCAGAAATTTTCTATGGTCCTTCCTAAATCCACTGAACATTTTTTTCAATACTTCAGGTAATCCATAAAATAATTCAATCAACCATTTGTCTAACCTGGATACATTGCCTGCAGGAATTTAGAAGTACCTATTATCTTCAGCCTACATGCTGATATGATGTAAGATAACCTGTTGGTATTTACTTTACAATCAACCAAGATTTCTATCTGACAATTTCTCCTTTATGTCAGCATAGATAAAAGAAGATAGCTTGAGCTCAGCCTGAAAAAAGAAGAGAAAAAAACCCCTTAATCTGACTGATAAGGCTGACTTCTATTGCTAGGTGTTATTTTCTTTTTGTATTTGTCTGTTCCTAGGGTCCAAATTTCAACTTCTTCATTCTTTGGATCAAAAGATTGGCCATCAGTCTCATCTGGTAATTCTTTCATATCAAGAGTGGAGTCTCCATTCTTGTAGGAGCTGAAAGTTTTCTTTCATTGCTGTTGTCTACAACATGCCATTGCTAGAAGATGGGGGTCATTCTTGTGTATCAAGGATAGACAATATAGTGCTTTCTAATTTTTTACCTCAGCTCCCATCAGCCTCAACAGGCAGAGCTAATGGCAGTAGTTTGTTGAGGTGGTTGTCCGCTATTAGTATGTGTAAAGTAAACTTCAACTATACAGTGTGTTTCTGTCACTGGTTGTCCCTTCTAGTATGAATCGTGCATACTAGAGTTCTGTTGCCAGATCTTGAAATACTACAATGATGAATATATTTCATTTTTTTAAAAAATGGTTAAAAATCAGGAGATGGTATGCAACTATTACAGTTTTGTTGGTTAAAAATTAAGTGATAATATCCAACTTGTATTAACTATTTCATTATTTTAAGACCCAATCCCAAAGGTTTATTTGGTTTGTAAAATTTGGCAAACAAAGCATGGAAGCCTGTCCATTTTTGTAGAACCCTTTGGCAATGATACAGTAGATCATTACAGATGACTTGGAAAATTACTGGATTTGTTTGGACACATTAGGATTTTCCAAATCATTACCTTTAACTTTTCTTTTTTTTCTTAGACATTATCATGACTTCTTTTTGATTTTCAGGTTTACTCCTACCCCCTTAAATAGTTGTTTCTAGAATTTCACTGAACATCTGATCGATTATTCTCCATGTCAAGGCATTATCTTAAATTGTTCTTAGCTCTTACATGTGACCCCGCTCACTAGTAACACCTGGAAACATACCTGGAATATGTAATAGCTTACATGCCATCTCTCCTGGCCATCTTGCATGCTGCATAGAAGCAAGTATATGTGCTATATATTATATACTATAGGCATATGGAATTGTAGTTAATTTAAGGAATACAGGATGCAGACTGGATTCATTATCATGGGTGAGAGAAGCTCAAACATTGTGTACTTATGTTAGGCATTTCTAAAAATTAAATGCAACTGCAGAAAGGCAATGCTTGTGCAATTCCTATTTTAATACACTGGACATCAGATCAGTTTTATCTGGAGAATGAGAATAGGTAACCCAGCAACAAGGAAAAGATTGAAACATATGATTGGGTTTACATGAAAGTAGATTATGCCAGGTGAAGAGCGGGTTCAGCTTGGAGGCAACCCAATCACAGCATTGGATCTGTAAAATTTGTTCACATTTCTTCCTATAATTCCCAAGTATGTCATAGGGCTTATTTCCAGATATTCCCAAAGTTGCATTATCCAAGTTGTTTTTAATTTGCTATTGAAGGTTATCTGCGAAAGACATACATTTTTGTACATGTGAAAGTATGCCTTGCATATGTGTGTGATGTGCATGTAACTGATTATATGGGCCACAGTTTAGCCCAGATCTGGATGGAATAATTTTCTGGGAAACCGTTATTTTTAAATTCCAATTCCCAGGGAGAAGAACAAAACCCAAAGGTATCCAGAACATTTTAACAGAAGGTGAAAACCAATGAATGACTAAAACAGTTCAAATAAAAATAGATTTTTTATTAGATGGAAATCAACATCATGAAAAGTGAACGTGAAATCCAAAATATAGTCTAACCCTGAGCTCATCTGTATCTTTTATTCAACATTTATTGGTTTAAAAGTATTAATTCTCTGTATTTAGCCCATGATATTTAAAGAAAAGCAGAGCAATCACCGTATAATCAGTCTTGCTCCTGGAACATATTTCCAAGATTCAAAATGAAATCACCATTTTAAAGCCACTTCATTTAAAGTGCTAATGTTTTATCATTAGGTGGCTGACTTCGATGTAAAATAAAAAAAGGCTAAAAGCAGAGTCAAAGCTTGGTAGTATTTTAATACCATGGAAGGAGAAAAATTGTTAGTGGTAATAATACAGAGTATATAATTGTAATTAGAGGTAATAGAGTGAAATCCATTAGGCTTTTATCCTGACCCTGACAATTCTTTTGGCTGGCAGGGCAAGGGTATTATTGGAACAGCTCACTTAAAAGTGAAGAACAATCTTTTCCCTAAGGTAATTGGCAGAGAGTCTGGGGTAGTGGTTAAAGGCCTTGAATTAAAGTCAAAAGAACAATTCCAACCTTATCATGGAGCTAGTCACTCTCAGTCCTAGGAAGAAGGTAAAGCAAGCCACTTCCAAAATATTACCAACAAAAATGCACTTGTCCAAGGCTGATTCAAAGGAACTCATTTACATTTAAGGTAATTGGCAGGGATAAACCTGCCCTAGTTTGCAAGTTCCTTGTAGGCCTATCAACAGATTTGATAAATAAGTAAAATGCACCATACAGGAAGTCCCTTGACTTACAACAGTTCATTTAGAGACCGTTCAAAGTTACAACAGCACTGAAAAAAAGTGACTTATGACTGTTTTTCACAGTTACAACCATTGCAGCATCCCCATGGTCATGTGATCAACATTTGGATGCTTGGCAACTGGTTCACAGTTATGACGGTTTCAGTGTCCCAGGTCATGTGAGCACTTTCTGAAACCTTCTCACAAGCAAAGTCAATGGGGAAGCCAGATTCACTTCACAACCATCTTAATAATTGCAGAGATTCACTTAACAGCGGTAGCAAGAAAAAACACTAAATGGGGCAAAATTCACTTAACAAATGTTTTGCTTAGCAACAGAAAGTTTGGGCTCAGTTGTGGTTGTAAATCAATGACTACCTGTACAACCGTTAACTTTTACCTCCATAACACCCCTTTTTTCTTTCTATTTTTCCTGATAAAAAGGGTTAGAGGCCCCAAGCACTTTTTTCCAGAAACTTTTTTTTAAAACTTTCTATTGACCAATACAAATATTAAGTCAATATGTGAGAAGAGGTGGGTTTGACTAGCAGGTATTTGGGGAGGGGGGGGGAGAAGAGGAGGGTTAAAATAATAATACTACATACTATGAGACTATTTATGTATATATATATATTTAAATCCTGGCTTTGTGCCTAGGTGGTATTCAAGAGAGATAACAAAACACTTATCAGGAAACCAAATTGGATTAAAAACAATTGAAACCATCACAAACTAGTTTAATGAGGAAAACCTGGCTAAAGTGAAGACATCTGACTTCTTTTCTAAAGGGAGAAAGAAGAATTGGATACAGTTCTTGTGGGAACTGATTCTATAGCTTGAGTCTATAACTCAAGAAAGAAGAGAATGAGGTCATTTTTAAAGGAGATTTGCCTTGCTATCCAGATCAATGTTTCTTAAGTTTATCAACCAGTTGGATATTTATGACTTATCTGGCACCCAAATCTAACCTTAGGGAGTGTGTAAAAACCCTATTATCTCAGCTTCACTAACTCAGCTCTGGATTATCACCACTCTGACCTAGAAAGTACAGCTGTAACTGTAAGTATTATCTCAATAATGCATAAGGCTGAACAATTAAAGCACATAACAACTATTATGATTATAGTTCTCTCTCCATGCCATCCGATGTTTGCATAGCTACACATACAAGTGGTTCCCATATAGATCCCTGAGAAAAAAATATATAGTTTATTGAACACTTATGCTCCATATAGAAGGGCCCAGATTCAAACTGCAGCATTTTCACAGAGGGCTGGAAAAGTTAATGCTTTAAAATTCGAAGAGATGCTGGATCACAATGATCACAATGAGATTCCAGTGGTCTGATTCAATATACATTACTTTCATATATTCATATTATTTTCAGCTACTCTACAATGGACCCCAAATTAACAATGCTTAACAATAAATTAATGTATTGTGTCAGTAACGCTAATGAAAATAAGATTGGGGAGAGCCTATGAGAGAGAGAGAGAGAGAGAGAGAGAGGGAGAGAGAGAGAGAGAGAGAGAGAGAAGAATATATAATGAATATATTACTTGCCAACATAGCTGATTTGTTATTAGTTGTGAATAATGGCCAATTATTATTTTTTTTGCAGAATTAAATAGAACTTGCTTCTTATTGCTCCTGCAGTGTTAAAAACACATGGCTTGTAACTTACGTGTGATGTCCTTATTGCACAACTCTTATAACAAAAAATTCTTTAACTCCTTATCAAGCGTAAGCTAATTTGAGAAACCCATTTAAGATCAGCTTCCCCCAAACAACAGCTGCCTTTGATGCATCCGGGAAAAAAAATCTTTGTTGTCTGTATACTTCCAGATCAAGTCCTCACTTGTATCACAAAGATCCTCTAGATCTTGTTGAAGCTATTACCAATACTGCACACACTGTCTTTACATAAGTATCACTTTCCCACTCACTCAATAAATGTCTGTGCAAAAAAATAGCTCTTCGCAGCATATCTGTCCAGGACCACAAATTTCTATAGCTCTTGGTAATCACTTGATGAAAAAAAATAATAGTGCAAATTGATTGTTATTGGCCATTAAAGTCCTTCATAGAGTCATGAACACTGTTCTTGGGTCTTGGTAGCCCACAAAATAGGGAATAGGCATGGGCCAGATAGCACCTGGCTGTGCTCCAGAGGTATTTCTGGGATCCAGGTTGGGAGGGGGCCCTGGAGGGAAAGGAATGCCAGAAGAATCCCTCCTGGTGAAAGTCTGTTGAGGTGATGAATAAATATAGGACAAGGGACTATTTTGAAGTCTGAAAGGGAGGTGACCATAAAATGGTATGCCATGGAAAGATGATTCTGGCCTCATCTCCTGCAGTTGACGTTTCAGCTTCATCCGTCGGTTCTGGAACCACGTCTTGATCTGCAGAAATAGAAAGAAACAGGATGAGTCAGTACTACTTCTGCCAACTGCCAGCTGCCTGCAATTTGGCAGTTCAAATCTCACCAGGCTCAAGGTTGACTCAGCCTTCCATCCTTCTGAGGTTGATCAAATGAGGACCCAGATTTGTTGGGGGCAATATACTAACTCTGTAAACCACTTAGAGAGGGCTGTAAAGCACTATGAAGCGGTATATAAGTCTAAATGCTATTGCTATTACTTCTGCATAACACATTTGCCTTGTTAAAGTCAAATTAATGAAAGTACAGCAGAATGCAGAAATTCATATAGTTTTATATAAATCTTTAGCCAAGTCATTCAGAAAACCAAATAGTAGGCAAATTATTCCAAGATTGTGATCTTATGCACACGTCTCTGGAAAAAAACATAACACACAATAAAAGGAAACTAAAAGCCTCTCGCTCTAAGAACATGCAAATGAAATAACCATCAATTTCTGATTTATCACCGGCAAGCACCTAGTGAATGGCTCAATGGCTATTACCAAGATAGCAGGGTTACTGCCTCTGAAGGCTATTATATGGGAAATTAGTGGACTCTTTTGTGTAGCTGACTAGCCACTCCGAGAATAAATGGTTGGACTGGATGCGCCAAGGATCCAATTCAGGGCATTGTTTTTATTCTGAAGGCAAGGTGGAGAGGTGCCTTAAAGAAGACACTCTTTGACATGTAAGCAAAGCTCACATATAGAGGAAAAGTCAGAAATATAAAATAAGGTATCTAAACTACTTGTAAAGGCTTTTCATGCATACAATGCATAAAAGCATTTTTTATCATTAAGATGAATTATTATTTATTTAACCTTACTTATTAAAAAAGCAAACAAAATGTTTACAAATGTTTTCCAAAAAACTAAAATATTTCCATTCTTTTTACAAGCAGTTATGTTTGTAGTTTACAAGCATTATGATGGTAACAGGAATAATATACTAACTGGTGATATTAAAACGAAATTGTCATTTAAAAAAAATGTAATCCACTAGGAAAAGATCTAAAGCTTGTCTAAAACTAATAGTTCATGATATTTGGAAACTGAGGCACACCAATCCCCTTTATATTAAAACTCCTTAAGAGGACTAAGAATGGAACAGACCTTCTTCAATTTGTTGAATGAAAGAAGACTGAAAAAAAACACCAGCTAATATCTCGTGTGTTTTGGGGAAAGTAGTTGAGATATTGCTTGGTCTGCTCAAAAATGCAGTGGACATAAGGTTATGATAGGGAACTACGTGGTATATGTTGGCTCAGCAGACAACTGACTTTGGCAAGCAGATTTCTGGATGCCTATACAGATTTTAATTCATTAAATTATGAATGAAATCCAATAAATTGTCAAAGGTTTATAGTATTTCCTTGTTACAGCAATCTCAACCAGGAAACATGTTACTGTTTAATTTCATAATTACTTTTTAAATTCAATTGTTTGCAATTTGAGCTATATTATAAGACTAGTATCAAAAAGAGAAAAGGGTACTTTTGAAAGATTACTCTCTAGGGAAACAGTTCTCCACTTTCAATTTCAAACTTATATTATGCGTTACAACAATACAACTATAAAACCCTATATCGAATATACCACAGATAGATCATTTATGGCCAATTTTACATTTTCTGTTAGACTAGATTAGCTTCTATGTAAGCAGGAAGTTTGGTTAGTTTATCAATGCAAAAGCTATGTTTATTACCAGTTGAGAACTACATGGTACCATTATAAATCAGATCTATTATTCCAAACAGATATTAATCTTTGGGATACTGAGATACATGACAGAGTGAAGTTAAAGTCACAAATGGGCCTCTGAGAATGGAATGTTCAAAGTGGAGAGAAAATGGGGACATGCATGCAGTCTTACTCCTGCTGCTCCAACTTCCATGCATTCATGGAAGAGAAGTGCAAGACAGCTATAACAGGTGGTGCTCCAAGCATAGCTTTTGGGGAATCCAGCTTTATTTGGGTCCTGGATTATTCAAACAACTGCAACTGACTTTCATATGAACATGTGTACAGTAATACCGTGTTTTCCTGAAAATAAGACCCACCCTGAAAATAAACCCTAGCCTCAGTGGTGGGCTTCAAATTTTTTAACAACTGGTTCTCTGCCCTAATGACTGGCTGGGTGGGCGTGGCTGGGTGGATGTGGCCAACTTGATGTCACTTCTTTGCCTAAAAAAAGATATACCAAAAGGTAGTTTATTATTTCATGCATTTAATACTTAAATTTGAGCAATAAAAGAGGTACACAAAACAATAAAAGAGGTAAACAAATACTTACATACAAACAATAAAAGTGTTATTCAGCTTTAAGGTATTTCCAAATTGCTGTGTCATTGGTATCCTCACTCTCACTTTTCTTCAGTCTTAACCCCTGAGCATCGTTGGCTGCATGATGTGCTCACAACCATTTTTTGACTATAGGAATAGGGTCCCATTCTTTTAGAGGTAGGCCAATTACACTAATGGTCATTAGGTTTGTTATGTTGGAAACAGTTAGCCGACTTCTCTTCTCTGAACATATGATGTTCATTTTAGAAAAAACCCTTTCAGCTTCTGCTGAACTTACAGCAATTGTTCTGACAATATTTTTAGCTTTTTGAATACTGGCAGGAATTGTATATTTCTGGGAATCTTTTAAAACATTTTCCACAAAATCTCGATAATTGTTAATATTAATTTCATAATTAAAGCTGTCACTAAATGCAAGCAATTGTTCTTCAGCTGCTTTCCATGGAACCACCACTTCTTCAATATTCCAGTAATTTGGCTCCAAAAAATTGAGGAATTGTAAATTAGTCCTGTCTTGTAATTGGCTACCTGTTTTTAGTCCATTATTCTTTTTTTCAAATATGTTATGATGCTTTCTAAAAGTCTTTCCCAAGGAAGACTAACCAATCAATGATTTTGTACACATTTTATATTTTTGAAGGTTTCTGAAGTAATTAATCCATCTACTTTTTTTTCTGTATGCACCCTTTTTCTTTCTAAGTATTTCAAATGCTTTAATTGATCCTATCACAAGTTTTTCAGCCTTTATGATGTCTACATTTCTTGCTCACAGTGCATTTGAAAGAAGAGAAATTTCGTTTAGAATGTCAATCATCAATGCCAAATCAGTCATAAAATATATATTTTCAAGACAAGCAGTCATACCTAGGTACTTTTCATTTGAATGAAAATACTGATGAAGCACTGAATAAGCGTGCCAGACAGCCAGGGTTGACCTTAAACTACAGGCAGCCCATCTTGGTCCCAAAACTCTGCCAATCTTTATAATTTCAATCCCAAATTGTTCGGATATTTTGAAAAGTTCACCTTGGTTCTTATTAGATTGATGAAAAATAGTGTATATCTTATCAATAAAATTTTTTAAATGATTTACGTGCTTTATTTCCTTTATCGAATCATCTAAAACAAATTGGAGCAGATGGTTTAAGCAGTGGCATATTATGATGTTTGGAAACTCTTTTGCTATTCTAGTGCTGACTCCAGATTTTCTCCCAAGCATAACACTGACACCATAAGAGCATAATCCTATTAATTTTTTTTCTAGGTAGTTCTTTCCATAACTGAAGAACATATTGTCTCTGCATCTTGTTTTCCTAAGTCAACTAGCTCAACAAAAACTGAATGACTGAATCCTCAACTTTTAAGTAAAGTATAAGCACTGGCTTGCTAAATAGCATTGAGGCTTCATCAATAATCAAACATATTTTTAGATTATTTTCAATAATTTTAGTAAATAATTTTGTTTTAAATTCTTTCGTAATGAAATCAACTATTTTCACTGCAGTTTTACACGAATGCAATCCTATTCCTGGGTCTACTCCATTTTTGATTTGCAATTCTATCACTTCTTCCATGAATAAAAATGGCCTACAGTTTTTTTGCCAGGCTGTAAACTGTACTGAATATTCTACAAGTAGTACCTAAATATTTTCAGTCATCCCAGCTATTCCTTTTGTTTTTGCATCCTGCTCACATTGCTTTAAGTTCTCTGTGCAAAAATTATGAGCTTTTGATGAAAAATGTTCTTTCATTTTTTTACTTAGAGAAGCTTGTTGTACCTCTTTATTTTTCCTTGCTGCCTCAATCTGGAAATATTTCCATTCTTTTGGTATAGGAACACTTTTTTCTTTTGTGAAGTCAAATTTAGCTCAATACTTGCAATCTATTTTTGTTGCATTTTTCTTTTTCAGCATGCCTGTTTTTTTAAGCAGTTTTCCAGCCAAGAAATAGTTCACAAAATTTGGAGAAGTATGCAAAGGGTTACTCGGGAAACTGTGCCAGGAGACTCAAGCCAGCCCTTCCCACTTTGGGAAAACTCAGAGCAGCCCAAGTAACAACTGACAATAGAAACACTTAAATACAGCCCTTATACACACCTGGAACTTCCCTTCTCCTCTTTCCTGGCAGAATTAACCCCCAGGATAGGAAAGTCAAAGCCCCAGGAACAAGATTAACCCATTAAGGCAGGAAGACAGAATTCAGAGCAATCATCTTAATTGTCCCAGCTGGGAACAAACCAGGGAAACTTCTTCCAACAGGCAATTATATCACAATGTTTTCTACTATTCCAAAAGATTTCACACAAAAAACAATCAGATGTAAACAAATCTAGTATTCAAACATTCTCGTTACCATTTTATTCTGTAGAAAGTTAGCATCCACCCAACTCCTAGAAGAATGAAATATTCTAGGAAGTATTAGAAAGGCAGAAAATTATACCTCCCTGGATGAGAAAAGGAGAAACATGCTCTAGGAAAGCACCCCCCCCCCACTTTGTTAATAGCCCCACAAAGACTGGGCCATCCTATTCCTATCTACAAAACAAA
>JANHFL010004618.1:45036-75981 GCA_032468155.1 Oxyrhabdium leporinum | reverse complement strand
GAAGGAGCTTTGGGCAATTCCTTTTATGGTTTAATGGTTTTGTCCATGTTTGGATTTTGAGTGAGGGCTAATCCTATCATGTCCTCAGGATGAAGGTCTTTTGTGTTGTAGATAAGCTGGCTCAGCCTTTGTCCTGTAGATAAGCTGGTACCAAAATATCTGCTGGGGCTGAGTTTCTGTGTCTCTGAAGATTCTATTTCTCTTTTAGGGGAAATATTCTGCCTTTTAAATATTTCCTAGAATATTTCATTCTTCTAGGCGAGGAATGGGTGCTAACTTTCTACACTCCTTAATTATACACGTATGATTAGCTTGATTGATACTCTTTGTTCTAAGAAGGCATCAGTGGATTATGATGTATATTGTGTAAGAGCTTCAGTATTCCAAGTTTCTAGGCTCAGTAGACAATAGCTTGTGCCATAACGAAGCCATGTCCTTGTCTTGGACAAAGCTAAATTTAAAAGATATTTTATGACCACTCAGAGAAATGAGGCTTGTAGAACAATCTTCTTAAGACTAATATTTAAAGATATTAATATAAAGTAAAATGACATACACACATGGGACACAAAGGCATATATATTATCAAGTGCTTTAGGGCTAAATTGCCTAATAAATTAATATTTTTCATTACATAGTGTTAGCATCTGATGATATATTTCATAGCTTGGAAAAATGCAGAAAATAAATAGAAAATAATACCAACAGCAAAGTTGCCCAGAATTGTGGAAATAGTAATAAAGATCAAAGAATTCAGAAATTATACTGAAAACATCCTTACAATAATTTGTGAATTTTATTTGCATTCCAGACATATACTAAAGTACTACAGTAATTAAACCGACTAATTAATCTATAAAATTTGAATTGGTGTGCATTTGACTTCACTGATTGGGCAGAAATTCTTTATGAAATGCTTGCAGAAGCAATTACTGATAACTAGGAATCAGATTTAAAGCATTAAGAAACTCTATTATGTTACAGCATCAAGATCTTATACAATTAGTCTTGGGTAAATTAACAATCAACCTTGTTAACGATGTCCTCATCCCCACCTTTTCACAAAGAATGCTACATATTGGTCTTCAAGAATACAACATTTCTAGAAAGCTTAGGCTAGAGATATTAGTATTACACAAGTAGATTGGAATATATTAAAAGTGATGTTGGACAGTCTCATTTTTGGAGTCCAGATGTTGTTTTGTTACCATGTCCACTGTTATTATTATCATATAACATCATCTTTCTGGACAATTGAAAAGCCTATCTTGTTTTAGCTTGCTAAGCAGAAGATCAATAAAATATTTCTGCATATGAACAACTTGACAGAATTCCAGGGGTTGCTAGAAACAGCCCCCAACAAGCTATCACAAATGATGTATCATTGAAAAAGACATTACAGTCTTGTAAATAGAAAGGATGAAGCAATGGCTTATTTTGTTATTGTATCTTTTCTTACACAATCATATTATCCCCATTCCCAATGACACCTAACACACTCATCCACTGTGAGAACTGTTGTTCTGCACAAAAGACAGCAGAAAGGACAAGAATCTCCCAGCAAATGAATTTTATTCTATGTAGGTTTCATAAACTGATTCAACCACATTTTCCTTTTATGAGGCTGAAAGACTGCATGAACTGATGTTCCATGCATTTGAGTCTACATCCAGACAGAATATCACCTTTTTTGCACATGTATTTGTGTCTCTTGCTTTCTGATTGGAAATCATTCCTCACGCGAATAGGAACTGCTTGTTGTTTTTATTTCATTATCCTTGTGTAATATATTTGTAAAAATACAAATATATGTGTAAGTATAAACTGGCAAAACTGTTCCTTCAAGTATCTAAAAACCAGAAACTTTGCAAGAAACCTAGACATCTAAAACTACTGCCTTTCATCTTATTCAGTTTGACTGGTTGTTTATTAATAGCATGCTTTCCAATGTCCTTGTCCTTTTTGTCATTTAATGAAAGCAATAAACATTGCAAGCACTCTTAAGTCTGGCTGACTATCAATAACATTGCATGAAAGTTAATTCAGCCTCCATCAAAAGTAGCCCTATATGGCATAAGGCAGGGCTGTCAAACTCCCGGCTAACGAGCCAGATGTGTTACCTGTTGGCCATGCCCATGCCCGGTTTTGTGAAGGACAAAAAAGTTCTGATCCGTCACGTGACGCCGCCGTAATGACATGAGTTTGATACCCCTGCAGTAAGGGGAGTCCCTGCTAAGCAAATCCACCTTAATTTGTGACTTCGATTTCTAGAATTTTCAATGTTGCAAGTAACCAAAAATATAAGAGACAGATCTCCCAAATAGCAAATATTCTAAATATTGCACAAATCTACCTTGGGGAAAACTCATTTCTTCTGCCTTGGTTAGCCAAGTATTTTTTTTCTCTTTGTGTGTGTTTTTCTTTCATTTTGACTTCACGTAAGTGGGGAATTTTTCACTGGAGAAGTCTATAATTACAAGAACAGTATAGTAATTACAGAGATAAATTATACTACTTTTGACAGTTTATTAGTACAGTTTAACTTCTTTTGGTTTAAAATTGATTATATAAGCTTTTGTTTTGTCCCAGCAAGGTCTTTAGTAATTCTTAAGTACACACAAAAAAAAAATTAGGAGGGGTCTGATCCAGTACAGTTCTTAATACAATTGACATTCAAGAATTTAAAGCAATGCCATTTAAAATAATATATTAGGTCTACATATACTAGCACGCTGGCAGTGTGGAATATAATCTAGACTTTTTAGAAACTTAAATCTCTTAAAAGTCTTTGTTTGGGGCAAAAAAAATGTTAGGAATTAAAAGTGAAATCAGTTGACAAAACAATGTGCCTATATTGGAATCTATAATCTAAATGGTACATAGGTGTTCTAATGAAAGCATACGTCGCTCAGTTAAATTCAGAGGAATTATTCCTTAAACTCCTATTTTGTCCAATTAAAACATTGGATTTAAGTACATTCTAGAAAATGTTTTGATGGCTTACACTTGCATAAGGATCCTTCAGTGCATATGTATACCTTCCTGTTCCACACTGAGGTGAATTTAATCCCATACACAACCATACAAAATCTGTACATAATTGACTAAGGAATGGAATGAAAATAATTACCCAATATGGCAAATTATGATACAAATTATGATACATATATAAATGTAAAAATAAATAAATAAAAATATCAGGTTTCCAAGAATTCTAGTATTTTTTTGTGGAATCCATTACCTGACTTTGTTTACCTCAAAGGCTCACATCTATCTTGTGAACTTGATAGTATTTCCACTTCCTTTTCTCTTAACTCCTAAAGTGGGATAATGTTAAGCTTCTGTCTCATCCTTTTTTGTTTTCCAGAATGACCTCATGTTTTGCTAAAAGTCTCTG
This sequence comes from Oxyrhabdium leporinum, assembly GCA_032468155.1. Lineage (NCBI taxonomy): Eukaryota > Metazoa > Chordata > Lepidosauria > Squamata > Cyclocoridae > Oxyrhabdium > Oxyrhabdium leporinum. The sequence goes on along the minus strand of JANHFL010004618.1, from coordinate 72,584 downwards.
CATACTTTCTCCAAGATCATTCTTTACTTCTCTACAATGCCTATGTAAATGAAGGGAAATTTGTCAACTATTAAAAATGCATGTAGTTTGGTTTGATTGGATGCTATTAAGTCATTTTTACAACTGTGTGGATAGATTTTTCCATGGTATGTAATTTAGGTGGAGAATTTCTTTGTTGAAGGACAAGATTTCTGAAGGCAAAGATGTTCAACTATGGCACGTGGATCCTTGAACTAATGTGAAATTATTTTATGTCTTGATTCTGTTTCAGGGAACTAGAAGTTTAAGAGATAAATTATATCTTGCATAAAAGAGACAAAGTAAGCTGTTTTGGTAGCTGCAAGCCTTAATTGATTTTTAAATTACAGGTTAAAAGAGGTCAGTATTCACAAAGACAGTGGAGTTTAACAAAAGGAAGCTGTTTTCTAAGAAGTATAATTTGGAAATCAGACTTCATTTATTTGTTTGTTTGCATCTGAACATATTTTAGGAACAGATTGAAAGTGTGAAATCATTACATCTTGGAACATTAAGTTGACAAAGTAAAGATAAATGGTATTTGAAAGTTTAAAAATAATATAACACAACGTATTTGCCTTCAGTAGGTATTACAGAAACATTGCGTAAATTCAGTAAAAAAGATATAAAATTGCTTAGGGTCTTCCAACAGATACATTACCAGAAACAATACCATAAACTTTAGAGGAGAAAAAGAAACAGTTGAGCTCAATACCCAGAATGTTGGGATCTACTCAGGAGTGGGCTGCTGGGGGTTTGCGGGGCTTCAGACGTACCCTTAGCGAAGATTCTGTGGGGATCACCAAATCCCCAAATCCCACTCTTGGCTGGCGTCTCCCACTCCACCCCTGTGGATGCAGGTAAGTGCAGGACGCACATAGAGACTCAGGGAGAGAGAAGAACAGGACTCCCTAGCGCACCCGGACCCTGGGGGAGGCCATTTTTGCACTCCCAGAGGCTACAGAAAAGCCTCTGGACCCCAGGGAGGGTGAAAATCAGGCCTCCCAGAAGTTTGGGGAAGCTGGAAATGGATCATTTCCAGCTTCCGTAGAGCATCTGGAGCTGGGGGGGAAGCCATTTTCGCATTCCCAGAGGCTCCAAGAAAGCCTCTGGACCTCGAGCTAGATCACACCCACCATGGGCACGCCCACCCAGCAACCTGGCAACGAAGCCATTGCTGAGGTTTTTGAAGCCCACCCCTGGATCTATTAAACTATGAATAATAAACTGGGGAAAATAGCTTTATTTAAAATTAATACTCAGGGCTGCAAAAGATCCACTGTTGCACTGGGAAACTTCAGGAATCATTTGTATTTCTTAATTAAATCTTAAATCTAAATCAGTAGATGTGGAATAATAGCCTAGAATTTTCAACCTGTGAAAAGAAATCCAATGCATTTCGTTAAATGTAATAGAGATGAGTAATAATAGCCTATTTGCATTAAAAAGTATGGTATGTAGAACAAGGTGACTGACATAAAAATAACCTTATAATTTGAATGAGCAATATGATGATTGTGAGTTGTTAACTAGTTAAATATAATAGATAAGATTGATAATTTTATCTATGTTAATATCAGTTAAAAGCAAGAAAGATGACTAATAGTAGCCTATCTGTATTAAAAGATATGATATCTAAAACATGGTGACTGATACAAAAAAACTTTTATAAGTTGAATAAGTAATAATGGAAGATTTCATTACCATAAAAATGTCTGTATTAATATTAGAATTATACAAACTGGTTAACTGTAATAGAGAGGACTGATAATATTTTACCTATACTAAAGATATGAATTTAAAATAGGATGATTGGCACAAAATTATATATTGGAGTATTGAATAACTAAATAATGTAGGATGACAATTTGTTATAAAGATATGTAATATTGTTAGAATTATATAATTTGGTTAAATGAAATAAATACAATGAATACCAATTTATTTGCATTGAAGGTATAACACCCAGATGCCACACTTTTCAAACAATGATATGTTTATATAAAAAAAATTAAAAATTAAAAACTTTATAAAAACAAAAACAAAAGCTGCATCAAAAAACCCCCAAGGCATAATGCGTGGGAAATAGAAACAAGAAAATGGATTGTTCAATTTTTGTTTATCCTTCTGTTTATAAGAGAACAGTTTTTTTTCTTTAAGAAAACAACAACAAGCCCACAATAGCCTTCCAATTCTTCATTCATCCACCGTCAGAAAGGCCACGATTATGACCTGTACAAGAAAGATTTTGGAGCTTAACTGGCCTGAGGGCATGACAAACCATCAAGCGGAGCACACGGGGACAAGATTTCCAGCAAAGGCAAGCCAGCATGTAGACTTGACACAATGTCAGCCCTTGATCAGAAAGATCTTGTTTACTTTTCTGCTCAGCCTTAAACTTGTCTCTGGTTTGACTTTGCTGGTCAGAAGATCACAAAAGGGAATCCAGGACACTGCGACCGTCATAAACGTGAGTCAGTTGTCAAGCATCCAAATATAAATCACGTGACCCTGGGGATGCTGCAATGGTCAAAAGTGTGAAAAATTATCATTGCCACTTTTTTCAGCGTTGTTGTAACTCTGAATGAACTGTTGTAAGTCAAAGACTACTTGCATTTATTTCATCTAGATTTGCATGGAAGGTAATCCTTGACTTACAATGATTTCTCAAAACAGAAATTTTGAGTTTAATTGTGATCATAAGTTGAGGACTACCCGTATAGCATGACAGGCATTTGATCATCTCATACAGAAAAAACATGAAACAACTCCTGAAGCCGGATTTGCCAGCAGCGAAGCAAACATTTCTGAGGAACAGCCCAGATTTCCATTCATGATAGAGAGAAAAGAGCTTATTTTTACTGTACCTCTACAGCCTTCAGTTCTTCCAGTATGTCAGAAACTTTAGAAGGCAAGCTTTTCCAAATCTGAACAGAAATCAAAATAAATGTTAGTCTTCTGAATATTACAAGTGGAACGCATCCTTTGCATGCTCCAAATATTATAAAAAAGTATAAACGACTAATAACTAGGCACAGTACTCACAGGCAATTGTTTGACAATGAGATTTTCCAGGCCTCTCAGGATTTGCATTGCAGTGGCAAAATTTCTTTGCTTGTAGCAACACTTGGCGGTGAAGAGAAATTTTGATACCAAATTCATCTGTGCCTGGAGAACAAACAGAAAAACATTTTTAAACAAAATTTATCAGTATTCTGTGCCAATATGTATAACCCGTGTTTCAAATGCCCAGCACTCAATGTCAGAAAACACATTTCCAGTAAAGACTCTATTTTTTGCTACACAGTCAGGGAGGACATCATAATTATATAAAGACAACTGGAAATAGTTAAATGCTTTCAATTCCAGCTAGCTAAATGTGATAAAATTCATTACCCATTGGCAACCAAAGCAAAATGTTCACTAAAAAGAGGAGGTTTGGTGTCAGATTAAATAAATTACTGTAATTGTTCTGTTTGCTGAAACCATAAAGCACGTTGTATATGTTTTTTCCCATGAAACTCCTCTTCATTAGATTTATTATGCAACTACAAAAAATCTGGTTTCCAAGTAGTTTCTGGTTACTAAGTGATAATTGTGTATTTTTAAGAAGGAGCGACAGAGAAAGGCTTTATTTTGTTAATGATCAGACCATAGCAAGATAAAATATAATCAAATACAACAAAGCATCCAGGCAAATTAAATCTATAAACTCTATAAAACTAAATAAACTATAAAATGTATTGATACATATGAAAATAGAAAACCAAGAACAAGCTTCCTGGTGCATAAAAACTAACCTATCATCGTGCAATAAAATATATAGCAATGCAAACTGTAATGCCTAATGATACAATATTTAATAGGTATAAAATATCAGAATTCATAGAATATATGCTTTTTTAATATAACTATTGAATTTCAAAAACTGATAAAATACAGGAAATTAGAAAAAAAAAGAAAAAAGAAAAAGAATTAAAAGTGTAAACAATTATGCAATTGTTCCCTTTCGGTACTGCAAGGAATGTTGCTCTATTTATTTAAAAAAATTACATCAGACAATAGATACTAAAGACTTGTCTTCCTTGGACCATTTGTTGATCATGCCATTAAATGAGGTGCCAGTTTGGGGTAGTGGTTAAGGCACCAGGCTAGAAATCAGCCCATCTTATCCAGGAAGCCAACCAGGTGGTCTTGTGCCATCATTCTCTCTCAACCCTAGAAGGACATCAAGAAAAAAACCACTTCTAAAAATGCTGCCAAGAAAACTGCAGGGACTTGTCCAGGATTCAACACTAACTTGAAGACACACATCCACACAGATGTGTTAAGCAGCACTTACGCATTTCCCCATGCTGGCTGGGGAATTCTGGGAGTTAAAGTTGCCAAGCTCAACTAATACTGGTCTATAAGGAATGTTCTTATACTTCCCTTCCCAAAGAGCAGTTGGTAAAACATCAAATTGCAGCTTATTTACTTTTGTACAATGCTATATAGACAACAAAACCGCAATATCAGCTTTAGAGCCTGAGTGACAAAATCAAATATGCTTACTAAGGAAAATGACACCAAAATAGACATGTGAAATAATGATTGTTTTGATTTTTTTTCCAATATATGGAATAGGAAGACAAGACCTAACGATTCCATCATTTTCCTCCTTTGCTGTTCAGTGAACCTATATAATATTCAGTGATGATTAAATCACCCATCCAAAGCCATACTGTGAGACAATCCGTGCTAGTAAAGAGGAACAACAAGAATTTGGGTCTACTTGAATGGGGCAGTTAAAAGGACCTTCAGCTATAGAAACAAAGTGGAAGCACCAAGCAGGTCTCTCAAATGCTGGACCTCATCAACTGACAGATGACTTGCAGGAGAACGCTGAAACCAGCATAGCTGCAATGAGCAGATCAACAGAGTTCCACTTGCACACTAGAAAACGACAGAAAATGTTTGCCCTTGTACTTCTCATAGTATAAAAAACAAAGCTATAATGTTTAGCCTCACCTCTATGGGCTGACAGAGGTTTCAGGATGTTATCACTATAGGTGTGAAGGTAAACATTTTTAAAATATAATTCAGAGAAAGCAAAAGATTTCTCTGACAGCGAAAAAGCTGTGCTGGCACAGTGGTTAGAATGCAATATTGCAGGCTAATTTTGCGGACTGCCCGGAGTTCGATCTTGACCAGGTCAAGGTTGACTCAGCCTTCCATCCTTCTGAAGTGGGTAAAATGAAGACCTAGATTGTTGAGGAAAATATGCTTGAGGGAAACCACTTAGAAAGAGCTGTAAAGCACTATGGAGCGGTATATAAGTCAAAGTAGCATTGCTATTGCTATTATGATCCTACTCTATTCAGAGAAGACATATACATTAATCACATAAGTAAAATCACAATAACAAATCATGTGCCCATGCACACATACACACCCATTCATAAAACAGGAATTCATACCTTAGAGCTGCAGCTGGTGACAATTTCAGCAGCAACCCAGGTACTGACGTTATCTGCATATTTTAAAAGCTGCAGGAGGTAATCATCTTGGACACAGTTTTTCGCAAAAAGGTTATAGGCCGGAGTAGATAGCAATTCAGAGGAAGAAGCCCTATTTTTTTTAAAAAAAACCACAATTTATAACACTTACAGCCTAAATCCTACTATGCAAAAGCTAACACAACTCACTGCAAGGAGAGCAATGAATCGGATTGTATTTATTTCCAACTCCAAGGGATATAAGATCAAAGCTCAAAGATACAAGTAACGTAGATTTTCAGCAAAAAACATTATTTTCAGTATGTATCATAAATGGCGAAAACGAGGCTAAGCACCAAGTAAATGCCTTGGATAATTTATCCTCAATTCTGCAGTCTTTGATTTACCTTCCTTCCGGATAATGCCAGGAATAAAACTAGACTTCTAAAATTGTTCCTATCTCACCACACTTTATGTAGATCTGTATATGTTTTTATCATGATCCACAACCTCGGAGATGTTGCAATGAACTCACAGGAGCGCTGAAATATCTTTTACAACAATATTTAACATATGGAACAGTTAGTGAGCTTGTTGAAGACCCCCAAGGCAGTGTGGCCCACAGTTTAGGAATAGCTGGATGCTCCCTTAACTGAGAAAGTTTGGGAACATCTGCCTTAGAGGCAAACTTGTTCCAATGGTTCACATTAAATGAACTGCCTTCTATTCTGCCATTTTATATCCACCTAAGAAAGAAAAAGCATCAACGGGTTTCTGCAGAGCCTATAGAAAGAGCTACTAAATAACAGCTTTAGCCTGTAATTAAAGCTAAGCAGAAACTAAATACTCTGGCATGTCAGCAGTTTTCCACTTTCATCAGCAGAGTTGGCTAAATAGCAAACTTACTTTGGGAGAGGCATGGTTTTATCTTTGACTCCGAGCAATCTTGAATTTAGAAAATGCACTGGATGACATTTATGGAATATTTCCTAAACAGATGAAAGAAAATGGTTGTGGGTTATATATATTCTATTTTGCATGCCTCCATGATTGTGTTTTCTAATCCAAACTCACACAGTCTCTTAGGAAATGACCCAGAAAGACACCAATTATACCAATAAATCAAGGGAGTATTTCTTTACATTCCATCCATGTCTCACTCATTCAAAGTCATTCTACAAAACAATCCCAGCAATTTTGGTAGAAAAAAACCTAATCCTGAGCCCAACTGAAATACATTCTTATCAGTTTCATTCTATAATGTGAGTCACTGATAGAAGTCAACATCTGGTCATTTTTCTTTCAGCTTTGAAACTATGCAGGTTCAGATCTAATGAATGCTTAGATAGGAGACCATCAGAAATTACCAGAGCTTCCAGTTAGATTGGAAAGTAACAAACCAACAAACCCCCAAAAGGAATGGTAAACAACCTCTGTCTGATTGTCAAAGAAAACATACTGAATCTGTCCACTTAGCCAAATGGAGATTCTGCTTTCAATCACTGTTCCGATCTTTCCTAGTCCAATATGAGTTCCTTACAGATATACCATTCATCTTTGATGTTATCAGGGAACATTGCTTTTCATAAGGTATTGTAATAATACCATATGAGGTCCAGGTAGGACTGAAAAGTTGCTTGCTATACAGTAAGAGATTGTGGTCATTGAATGTATTTATGCATCAAGATTGGTAAGGGAAATTGCAGTGTGTAGCAATGGGAGTGGCCAGAGATCTGAAAGTGCATTATCTTAAAGTTTGAAATTCAGGAATTTTACTCTAGCAATATTACTACATATATTTATTATAGAATATGCTACACCAAACATTTTTTCCTAAGCAAACAGAGCTTTTCCTAAAGTTCAACAAACCTGAACTTTACATGCTACCCAAAGTCACTTTCCGTAAGAGGGGTGGGCATATAAATGTAATGAATAAGTTGATTTGGGGAAGAAATTTGTGCTGAAAATGGCCGAGGCTATAATTTCATTTCATTAGTTCATTAGTTTTTTTAAAAAAATAAGCAGAAATATTTTTTTTTCCTTGACCACCATCTACTTATGCAATGCCCTTCCCACAATGGCTCTCATGCTGATGTCCAGATGGAAAAATGTCCCCCTCCACGCAGGATAACATTACAATAGCACAAGGGGTTAGCGTTAGGTCCTAAGATGTGCACTGAGTCTTTGAACAGAAGTTTCTCAATTTGATCTAGTCTGACTCCTGGCTGGTGACCACTATGATCTCATGCTCCAGCATGGTACTTCAAAGAAGAAAAAGAAACTTTTTAATACTATGATGAGTGTTTAGAATTCATCCTAGCAATCAGGGCTGTGTTACTATAGAGGTTTTCTTTGCAATAACTAAGAAAGGTCCCTTTTTTAAAACTACCATATTATCTAGATTGTCTTCTGCTATATTCTTATTCCAATTCTATAATGTAAAGAGCCAGAAAAGGAAGGAAAGAAAGCAATGACAGAGCTAAGCTTTATAGACATTGTCTGATGGGACAAATCCACACTGTACGTCTCAAAACAAATTTTATTCAGAACAGATCAGTATCTAGATCAGTATTTCTCAACATTGGCAATATTAAGGTAGGCAGACTTCAACTCCCAGAATTCCCCAGCCAGCCATGTTGGCTGTGGAATTCTGGGAGTTGAACTCTACCTGTGGTAATGTTGTCTAGATTGAGAGACACAGTTCTAGATCCTTGAGTTTCACATTGTTTGCTGTGATGAAGATATTTTTATATCTATTTCCTGATACAAAACTCCTTATTCAGAGGCAAAGCACAGCAGCATGGGTAAGCAGAATAGTGCTTACTGGCATCAACATGATCGGAAACATCTACCTCGGTGCTTACCAGGTTCCCTGCTCTCATTTAAAAAGAATATTTCAAAAAAGTGAATTAAATAGGAAGTTGACTTTTGCAAAGGGAAAGTATCAGCATTTAGCATCCTTTTAGAGAAACTTCTCTGGGCCTCACAGAAGGCTATTTTGGCTTCTGCTAAATGTTTCTTCATACCAACGTGATTATTTTGGGGTCATTTTTAAATTTTATCCAAGACACTTTACACTTTTTACTGCCTGAAAGCTAGAAATTCAAAGTATATACTTCTAAGTAATTTCTTTCAATTGGAATGAAAACTGGTATGACTTGTCTGTTAACAATGCTCTAGCTTGCCTACAAATTTCATTCCATTCTGGAGAACAAATAATAGAATTTACAATAATTTAGATTAGATGAAGAGGTTTTCCCCTTGGGGGGTGAATGAGTCAGCTCAGACAACCTCTGAGACAAACCAGCACAGATTAAGCTATTGACACAGCTCTACTTAGGTCTTTCAAAATGGATTCAGTGCTTTCTCCACATTCTGAATATATTGTTATATACAACTGGAGTGTTACAGCATAGCAATATTTAAAGAATACAGTGCTAAAAGTATAAAGAACTATAAAATGTACCTGTTCTAATAATGTCAGCTGGGAACAAAGTTGCTGCGCAGTATATTCGTTTAAGAAATATGGAGCCTCGGCTATTTTGATGCAGAAGCCAGATAATTCTTCTGTTGCGGGTCTATGACACAACTGGGGTTCAGTGCCTTTTGATAATCTCCAGCTAAGATGCTATTGAGAAGGACAAGAGCCATCAGCTACATTTTTCACAAGCAAAATTGAAACCAGTCTTATTTAAGATATATAATTTAAATATATATTGTTATATAAGATACATAAGATAAATTTACAGGTAAGATTCTCAGATTTTCCTCACATAATAATTCCTCATAATTTTCTTAACTTCAATACTAATTTATCCAACAGCAGATTCTACAAATATGACCAAACAGGAACCCCTCTATAAATTTATTCTTTCTATATTTATTTTATTTATTTCTATCCTACCTTTATTATTTTTACGAATAACTCGAGATGGTAAACATATCCAGCACACCTCCTTCCTCCTATTTTCCCCACAACAACCCTGTGAGATGGGTTGGACTGAGAGAAAGTGACTGGCCCAAAGTCACCCAACTGGCATTCATGGCAACAACAGGACTTGAACTAACTGTCTCCTGCTTTCTAGCCTGGTGCCTTAACCACTAGATTTATGAAAATAAATCATACATCTCAATTATTTAATGCAATTAACTGCTGTTTGGTTTTGTCTAAGAAGGGAGATTAGAAGATGTAACCAATGGAGGGCTAGCTTTCATGGATCTTCTAGAAGTTCTATCCTATTTAAAGTCAAGATTAGCCTCTCAATTCAGATGTAAACCTTCTATGATATCTTAGCTAAGGCACTCTTTCAAACAACAGCCCTAAATAAGGCAACAAAGCAAAATGAGAAAGAATAAATTTGAATATTATCATATAACAATATAAAGCTACCTTTTGTAAAACATTTCCTGAGTCCCTTTTGCATGAAAAACGTAATGATCGAGTTTCATGGATCTCCTTCCCTTGTTCCCCTTCTTCCATCTTGCAGAACTGAGAAACCTTTTTCCCTTTTTTGCTAGCAATGTTATTAAGTAATGACAGCAACTGTCTGCCACAACCATTGAGTGGAACCACCTGCAAAAAAAGTCAGAGATTATATTTTTCTGCTTCAAACTGTGTCTTAATTTATCTGAAATAAATTTTATTTCCATTCCCCCACATTCTCAACCAATTATATTTAGAATAATGTACTTGAATATTATATGCTGTAACTTAGAGGTGATTTAGAAGACATTTACATCAAGCTTTCTGTCAAAACAGTGAATTACCTGGGAAATGATAAAGTCTTTTAGTATTCGCATTAAATTAGGGTTTATGCTAAGGTCTACGGTGTAACAGTCTTCGATCCAAGCTTGAATAATGGCAAAACTACGGTGGTATATTTTGCTGAACAATGAACAAGATTCTGGGCTGGAACTAAGGGGGAAAAAAAGATGAACAGGTTTTTCACCTAGCATAAGCATTAAAAAAAATTATATGTTTCAGCTTATTACATTACACATAATAAAAATGTAAATTTTAAAATCAAGAACAAAAACTGTTGAAATCCAATTATACATTTCAGCTTAAAGAAGAATGTGCAATCAGTGAAAGAATTGACCAAATTTAAACTGAGGCCCTTGGAAATTTCTTCAGATTTTCTGCCTCTGGTCTAAAAATGGACCAGTAACTGTTTTGGCCACTTTAGGGTTGGAATGGAGTAGAGATCACTTTCTGAAGTGCTTATTAAGTCTTATGCAGCTCCTTTTAAACATGATTTAGTGTTGCTTTGAAAGACCCCTAGAGCTGTGCTTAAAATGTTTTACTATGGTTGATCCTGTAGTATATCGATTTCAACCATTAAAGAGAGCTAGATTCTACTAGTTTGTGTTAGTGGTTCTGATATAACAGAACAGAATGACAGAATTGGAAGGGAGCTTGGAGATCTTCTAGTCCAACCCCCTGCTTAGCCCTATACCTTTCCAGACAAATGGCTGTCCAATCTCTTCCAGTGTTGGAGCATTTACAACTTCTGGAGGCAAGTTCTTCCACTGATTAATTGTTCTGCCAGGAAATTTCTCTTTAGTTCTAGGTTGCTTTTCTCAATTAGTTTCCACCCATTGCTTCTTGTCCTGCCCTCAAGTGCTTTGGAAAATAGCTTGACTCCCTCTTCTTTGTGGCAGCCCCTGAGATATTGGAACACTGCTATCATGTCACCCCTAGTCCTTCTTTTCATCAAACTAGTCATACCTAGTTCCAGCAACCATCCTTTATATGTTTTATCCTCCAGTCCCCTAATCATCTTTGTTGCTCTTCTCTGCACTCTTTCTAGAGTCTCAACATATTTTTTACATTGTGGGGACCAAAACTGAATGCAGTATTCCAAATGTGGTCTTACCAAGGCATTATAAAGTGGTATTAACACTTCACCTGATCTTGAATTTATCCCTCTAGATGCAGCCTAGGACTGTGTTGGCATTTTGGACAGCTGCAGTACACTGCTGGCTCATATTTAAATAATTGTCCACTAGGACTCCAAGATCCCTCTTGCAGTTACTATCGTTGAGCCAGGTACCACCCATACTTTGGTTTTTCTTGCCTAAATGTAGAACCTTACTTTTTTTCACCATTGAATTTCATTTTGTTAGATAGGACACAATATTCAAGTCTGTCAAGATCCTTCTGAATCTGAAGCCTATCTTCTGGAGTATTGGCTATTCATGCCAGCTTGGTGTCATCTGCAAATTTGCTGAGTTCCCCATCTATCCTCTCATCTAAATCATTGATGATATCACTGGAGGAGTTGCTTTTGTCAGTGAGAGTTTTCATTGAGTTATTTTCACTGTTTTTATTACTTGAAATAGGGAAAGTGACTCTATTTTGCTTGCTTCATTCTGGCTCCATGAGTAGGAGATGACCAGGCTGAGCCCAAGGGAGGGATCAAACACATCATCAGTCATGAGTCCCTCTGCACCCACGAGAAATCTAAGTCCAGCACACCTTGAATTCCTTTCTTAATTCCTGATAATTCCCCTTGACCATTAGTAGTTCAGGTTCTTGTAGAGAGTTTAAGCTTACAATAAATATTTATACTCATTTGAACTGCCTGAATATGCTGGCCATCAAGAGGACTGGGGGCCAGGACCGCCATTCCTTAGCAGTGTTAATCAAGGACGGAAGTTATTCCTTACCGATCACTCCCTACTTTCCTCTGTTACTTTTTCTTGTGGTCTCTTAGCTGGGTTTATTCTCATTCGGAAGAGTGCTAAACTTATGTTTAAAATGGGTAGGGCACTATTGCAGAAGACTGTTAAACCCACATCATAACTCAACTAATAGGACACAGGTAGTTAAATGGTCCATTTCAAGCACCCATCAACAGTTAGCCAATCCTATCCATGTTAGACAGACATTTGGTGTAAGAGGAAATGAAGGTAAGAAAATACACCAATCACTTTCCTTACTTTGTTCTTCATCAAAATTCTAAGAACAGCACCATTGCTAATCTTGTTATTATGACAAAAAAAAGGCTTGGTAATCCAGACAGAAAGTCTAAAGGTGGCAAAACTTCAACAGGCACAAGAACTAGTTTATTGGGTTATATCCTTTGACAACAAATTAAGCAATACTTTCTAATTATGAAAAGATACATAATGAAGGCCACTCAAATACTAATGAACTCAAATATACCTGATTTCAGTGGGATTTCATTACCTACCTGGGCAAGGTAATTCTGATTTTATCTAAAAGAAATTGTAAAAGTTCCTCTTGTGAGCAGAAATAGCGAAAAGTGAATAGAAACTGTTGAACATAGCCTTTTAAAAACGCATTTCTGAAGAATACAAAGGAAAACAATAATGCAAGTTAAAATATGCTTTATTGCACTCAAGAATAACAACAACAAAAAATAGGAAGCAAGAGGAAATTATTCAATTAGATATCAGTTAATATTCCAATGATAACAAGTAATGTATTTCTTGACATTATTGTGACCCCAAAAAACTTTTAAGGTGCAATCTACAAATTTTTAAAATCAATTCTGTTTCTAAAAACTGCAGAATTAAGTGTTCATTTAAGAAACGGACAAAGCTACTACAGTTTCTATTGGTCTGGATGATTAAAAATCTAGTAAGAAAAGGCTTACTACATTTTAAAGTTAAGAAGTAACAATTTCTCTTGCTTTCATTAGCTGCTACATGACAGGGGACATTTTGCTAGATTCTAGACCAGTGTCACGCGCAGGCCACGCCCACCCCGGCTCCACAAAGGCAAAAAAACATGATATGTCATGTGACATCACGTGATACGATCGCGTTTGACACCCGTGCTCTAGACCAAAGAACATGTGAAAAACAAATCAGCAGGCTTGTTCTCCCCTGCCTCCCTTTCTAGACTTTTTAAAGGTTTGCAAAAAATGATGAGAATACTAGCTTAGCAATCATTCTTTTCTTCTCTTGTTTTTTGCAAACGATCCAGTGGGATGGTCACTGAAATATGTTCAACGCTTGTTCCTCTTTTCTAGTCTAAATTATTGCACAAATTAACTATTTACAGGTAGTCCTTGACTTATGACCACAATTTGGACCAGAATTTCAGTTGGTAAGTAAGGCAATTGTTAAATGAGTCATGCCCGATGTTACGACCTTTTTTTTTGCCACGGTTGTTAACCAAATCACTGCAGTTGTTAAATGATCACGCAGTCGTTAAACCAATCCAGCTTCCCCCCATTAATTTTGCTTTGATCACATGATAATGGGGGTGATGCAATGGTTGTAAGTGCAAGGACTGGTTGTAAGTTACTTTTTTCAGTGCCGTTGTAACTTTGACCGGTCGCTAAATGAGTAGTTGTAAGTCAAGGCCTACTCATATATTCAGGAATACAGTAATGCTTTTATTTACATAGCAATTAACTTGGGATAAGACGACCTAAAGATCTTGAAAATTTTTGATCCCAACTCCAGAATGAATGGAAATCATTTCCCTTCATTACTGAAAAGTGAAGGAAAAAAGGTCTCATAACCTAACAACTCCTTTAATTGTACATGAATTTTCTCCATTTACCCTCCCAACAAGCAAGGAGCCATGTTGGCGAAGTGGTTAGAATGCAGTATTGCAGGCTGACTCTGCTGACTGCCAGGAGTTTGATCCTTACTGGCTCAGATTGACTTAGCCTTTCATCCTTCCGAGGTCAGTAAAATGAGGACCCAGATTGTTGGGGGCAATATGCTGACTCTGTAAACCACTTAGAGAGGGCTGTGAAGCACTGTGATATAAGTAAGCGCTATTGCTATATTCCTATAGATGGGAAAACTGGAAAAGTCCTATAAAGCTGTTGCATCTAATGAAGCAACACTAAGCTAGATGGACCAATATCACATTTTCTGATTTTTCTGGGGAAAACATGAAGCGGCCTTAAGATTAGAATTGATACTCAGTTTTATTGTACTATAATCTTGTGGAATTGTATAAGAGGCTGTACCTAGAATACAGATATGCCATTAATCCAAGTGGAGTTCCAGCTTGAAGATTTCTTAGGCAATTTTGATTGTCACTATACTGAGCTTCACTTGGAGTTTTGTTTATGCGATAAAAGAGTAGCATGCCATCTAACGCACTGATGTCCAGCGTTTCATTTTGCCCCATATTAACCACTGTAAGAAAGTTGCATGGTTCAACACTCCATTTTTCTGCATACATAATCTGCAGCAAAAGGAAACAAGAAAGAAACAAACAGAAAAGATACAGAGGAAAAAAATTCTTCCAAAAGATGTGGGATAAGTGTTGGAATGCAGTGTTCATGTATTTTATACAACAACTACAACAGTATATTCTTCAACCAGTAGATGGCAATGTTTATATAGTTGCATCTACGTCTTTTCTTTGTATAAGGGTTTTCTGTTTCCTTAAGCAGAAAAGCACATGTGGACTGTGCACTGTTTGTTCTGAAGGGCTATATACAGGATTTCTAACAGTTAGAAGGGGGGAAATGCAGTACTAATATACAGGGTCCATTTTTTGGTCTTCAAGTCAGCTTTTGACTCTTGCCAACTACCTGGAGTTCCTTTAGTTCTCTTGGCAAGGTTTCAGAAATGGTTTGCCCTTGCCTCTTTCCTAGGGCTGAAAGAGAATGATTGGCACAAGGTTACCCAACTAGCTTTGTGGATCAGGCTGAACTAGAACTCAGAGTCTCCAGTTTCTAGCCTTAACCACTACACTAAACTGTCTCTCAGGTAAGATTTTATGCACACAAATTGTGTGCTCAGAGCTATGCTGCACCTGCAGAGTTTCAACAAAGATCTGTAGCAGCTCCTTATTAAAGTAGGAAATCATTGCAGAAACATTTGATTTCTTAATGTTGCTAAAGTTTCACTCTCACCATCCATAACTATTGATTGGTTAAGAAGATAAGAATACACACCTCCTAATGAACCAAAGATTCTCTATTGCTGTGACAGATAACCCAGGAAGGTCATCAATGCTTCAAAGATGCTTTGTGAAGCAATACATCTCCCATTCTAAAAAGTGAAGTGAAGCTCCTATGTTGCTTTGTTTTGCATTGTTTCTTCGACCTTTTCCTAGGTATCCAATAACTGTTTTGTGAAGCAACAGAAATCCCAACAGTAATATAAATGAACTTGGCAAAGCTGACTTTATGGCCTCTCCAGTATACGCATGAGCACATCATCATGAACTATATTTTAGCACTCTGCTCCTGACAATAGCCATCTAAAGTCAATTTTTGTGTGTCCAAAAACCAGAAATCAAAGTGGGGTCTGAAAGATAAGTGTTTTTAAAATTGATAGGGATATCCAGCAGAAAACAAATTAGTCATTAGCTTAATAGGATTGTTAAAGGTGTTTTATTTATTTTGCCCTGTACTCCAAATTTGAATAATTTTACTGAATGAATACTGTGGCATGGCAAAACTGCTCCCCATACAAAACAATGGATGGCATCAGGAAATACAACAGCATTCCACAGATGTCACAAAAATACCACCTGTTCTTCATAATGACTTTCATTAGCCTTGGTGGTGCAATGGTTAGAGTGCTGTACTATCAGCTGTCTGTAATTTGGCAATTCAAATCCCACCAGGCTCCAGGTTGACTCAGCCTTCCATCCTTCCGAGGTGGATAAAATGAAGACCCAGATTGTTGGGGGGCAATAGGCTGACTCTGTAAAACCACTTAGAGAGGGCTGTAAAGCACTATAAAGAGGTAGATAAGTCTAAGTGCTATTGCTAGTGCTATTAGTATTTGGTCTGTTTGAATGGCTTTCTCGCAAAGAGAGAGAAATAGTGTAGATCAGGGGTGTCAAACTCACGGTGTCACATCATCATGTGACGTAGTATGACTTTCCCCCCCTTCGCTAAACTGAGGGTGGATATGGCCAGCGTGTGATGCATCCAGCCCATGGGCTGTGAGTTTGACACCCCTGGTGTAGATGATGAAGATTCCAACTTTGCAGCTTTTGCTAATTAGAGCAATTATTTTGCACAACTGCAGTTGTCACCTTACTGGTGTGTTAATGCATGGGAGTCTGGGCATTCCCTGATATAGAAATAGATGTCAACACCCAATTTTTGAAAACTCACATAGTTACCTGGAGATACTTCTTCACAAGCTCAAGAAACTGTATCTTTGATTTCATTTCTTCTATCTGTCTCTCCAGCTTTGGCAACAAAGCTTTTATTTCTCCACCTCAAGATTTGAAAAGTGCAGTCAGGACCAAGTTGCATCAGCACAGATGAACAATTGCTATAAGACAGTTGTCAAAATTTCATTTCCCACATATACCTTTGCTGCTTCTCTCTTTATACAACAGCCTCTGGTAGAAGGTTATGCTCTTTCTGTAATTTTTAGTCTCAATCATTATCAGCTGGTCAAGTTCCTGGTGGAAGAGGCAGAACAAAATGAAAGTGATACCATTTCTCTGCTGACTTCTGATAAGGGAAGCTGAGTAGTATAAAAATCTAAGAGCACGTTCATCAGGATATTTAATAGTGCTTCTTGCTGGCACAGTTAGAATACAGTATTGCAAGTAAACTCTGCCCACAATCTAGAGTTCAATCCTGACAGGGCTTAAAATTCATTCAGACTTTTATCCTTCCAAGGTCAGTAAAATAAGGACTCAGATTGTTGGAGGCAATATGCTGACTCTGTAAACCGCTTAGAAAGGGCTGTAAAGCACTATGTACTTAAGTCTAAGTGCTATTGCTATTGCTGTGCTTCCTATTAGATCTTCCCAGCCAATCTCTATGATACCTGAACTTGGATATCATTTATGATTTGTTCCAAGTGAAGATGTGACACTCCATATTCTGTTTCAGCAACCTCAGGACCACGGGGGTCAAACTCAAGGCCTGGGACCTGAATCCAGCCTGCGGGGTGCTTAGATCTGGCCTGTGGGGCCGCCCTAGAAACAACGAAGGACTGGCCCACAGTGCCTCTGCCAATGAAAATGGAGCTCAGGAGGGCTTTCTCTGGGAGAGGGTTGCAGGAAGCCGTCGCAGTTGAAAACGGAGCTCAGGAGCCCATTTATTCTGGCAGAACGCTTGGCCACCACAGGCGCCCTCGATATGAGTGACGTCGAGCTGGCCACACCTACCCTGGCCATGCCCACCCCAGTCCCTCAAGGTCAAACATAACCCTGATGCGGCTGAAATTGAGTTTGACACCCCTGCTCTAGCCCAAGGTGTCTTTTGGTTTGCCTGGGCTCCTCTGAGTGAGGAGGAATTGTCTTGGGTCGCATATAAAATATATAATATAGTTAATATATATAAAGCACATAATAATGTTAAAAATTTATGATCTTGTGATATTACATTACTAGCTGTCCAGGACTGTGTGTGGCCTGTGAGCTGTGGGTTGGACACGCCTGTTCTAGATCATATCCAGTGCAACATGTGAAAGAGAAGATAGAAGGTATAATAAGCCACAGTGTACTTATCTCAACAGTTTCATGTAAGCTTTCCAACATCTGACCATTCTGTCTGAAGTAACATATAGTTAAGCTGGTAAATAAGATTTATTTCGGCTCGTATCTGCATTTTATGTTAAATACTTAACAAATACATGAGTAAATGAAATGTTAATATGTTAATATTTCTTCACCAAGATTATTTAACATTTCAGTTACTCATCCACCTTTAGAATACTGAGAAACTGTCAGATGTTTTGACTGCCTTGACAGAAAAATCAGCAAATAAATAAATCAGGTGCTAGTCACATGGCTCAACAGTTGTTTGTGTTATTAAAATCATTTATATCCCAGTTTTCTATGAGATATACAAATTGATTGTTCACATAAAAAACATATTTTACTTCTTGTTTTCCTGAGTGCCTTTTGCCTAAAGTACAATGTTAGTTATTATCTTTTTTTCTCTTCTTTGAAAACTAAAAGCTTAATAAAAATTCTGAGAGTTCCTTAAGAATGAATTTATATTCTATATAAATATTAACTAGAGCTACTGAAGTTCCTAAAATCATTCTTGCCTAGGGCTTTGTAAATATTTGATTGGGAGAGCCAACTCAATCAGCTCAAGTGAACATCTAAATCAAATCTGTTTTCTAAATTGAAAATAAATTCAGAATGCCTCTCAGTGGATTAGAAATGTTTGGATACTCCTATGCATGAACAGAAAATGTTTTATCCTTTACAGAAATATGAATAAAATCTACCTGATTTGACAATTTAATTGGAATTTCTGAACTAAATCAGTTCAAAATTCCAAATCAATTCAAGATTACAAATCAAACTGATGATTTGAATCTGATTTTACTTGATTTACACAGCCCTAATAAAAATAGATTTACCCTACAGCAACAACGATTTGCATGTGAAAACAACATGGATATACATAAGGAAATACTTCCAATCCCTTTTAAGTATTCATCTGAGATAGTGAAATACATAGTTTCTTTTGGGATCACCAATTTAAATAGGCAATAAAGCCATTGGGATTAAAGTTCCCCTTTTAGTAATTTTGAAATTATTGGGAGGAGGAGGAAGCTTAACTGCATATTGAAAAATATTTAGTAAAAGTGATGATAGGAATCCAATGATCTAAAGGGAAAAACCTTAAGTACAGTTCAATGTGTATTTTTAATCTGTTGAAACAAAGGCCATCTCTTGCTTGCCCAACAAACTTCTTCTTAAAGATAGAGATTCTTGAGGGTTACAATGGTAATTTCTCTGATAAGAAGACCAGATGGTAAATGAACTGGTTTTCTCAATATACTGCTAAAGCTCTCTTTCCCTTAACCTTTAACTGGGCAAAAAGGTGCATTCAATTTCTGAACCAAGCTACCTCAAATGGGCTAACCATGACTCCCTCTAATGTATTGCTCTATATTACATTCTACCCCAAGTGAACACATAGTTTTTCAGTTTTGAAAAAGACAGGATGACTTACCATTTTTTTAGCATTGATATTTTGAGTTCCATGGGCTTTTTGTTTTCCAAGTTTTCTAAAATAATTATGTACATCGAGACTGAACCATTCTGAGCCATAGAATGCGCTGTTCCAACCCGGACAAAATGCAGGCAATTCAGAAGGAGAGGAAGAGCTGGTGCACATATTTTCTTCCATCCTTTCTTGAATTTCGTCTTGCTTTTGTTCTGTTTCTGTAACACTTGGCCCACTGCAACATTTTTCAGTCTGCAAACATTCTCCCTCCATCTGTATTCCATCTAGGAGAGTTTGTGATTCAACTTCCTTCTCATCAGAATCCATACCAGGGACATGAACTGCATTTGTATGGAAAATTAAAGAGCAAAGAAAGGAAACTGTAACACCTTACATTAGTTATTACACTAGTTACACTAGTGGTTGTTTGTTTTCAAGCTAATTGTCCTAAGAAGATTTATGAATAATATTTGCTATGTTTACCAGCATTAGCAAATTAACCTTTTTGTAGGCCAATTCCATATTTAAAGATCAGCTTTCTTCCTCTGACCCCAAATATAATGAACATTATAGCTTTTCTTCTATCTGCATTGGTTGTGTGAAGACAGACTCTACTTGAACAAAATTTGGTCTTCCTTCCTGTCTACCCATTTACTCTTACTTCATGAATCTTGCTTATAATTTGATCTTCAACACACTATTTTTGTACAGACTTTCATTTTTATATTTAAGCCACATTCATTCTTGATCCCATCTTTGTTTTAGCACTCATATTAAAATATCAAGGTCCAGCAATATCCTTATTTTAAACAATGGCTCCAGATGGTTCTCAGGGATATTAAAAAACAAACATGCTGATAGTTGCTCCCAAGATTTTACTGGAAACATGTCTACTTGTCCAGAAAAATAGTCTAAACAGAAGATCAGGAATATTAAAGAAACGTCTTGATAGGCTTGTGAGAACAACATTATTGATCTGTGCTAAATGCCTTCTCTGCAATTAGGAAAATTGGGAACGATGCATTCCTCAGCCTGCAATGTGGCTTTTCCCACATTCCAGACAGTCAAACTTTTGACAACAGTTGTATCTTCAGAAGAACCCTGACTGTTAATCTGAATAGCCGAGCAGTTCCATAATAGATCACTATTCTGATTAATATATCTAATACTCTGCTGTTTTAGTGGAAGCCACATCAGTTTCAGGATTACTTTATATTAGATTCCTTCATCAGATGAGGAGAAGCATTAGAACAGGACTGTCAAACTCCCGGCCCATGGGCCGGTTGCGTCACGTGCTGGCCACACCCACACCTGGTTTAGCGAAGGGGGAAAAAGTCCCGATATGTCACGTAACGCCGCAACGACATGAGTTTGATACCCCTGCATTAGAAGCATCATGTGTTTAAACCATCTGAGATATATGGCATTTCAACTAACGCAGGGGTGTCGAACTGGATTTCTTTGAGGGTTGGATCAGCATTGTAGTTCTCTTCTCCGGGCTGACAGGGGGGCCAGCGGGGGGACAACACAAATGCCTCCTGCAGCACCCTGCTGGCCAAAACAGGGCATGAGGGGTCCTTGTGTAGCCCCCCCGTGCCTCGTTTTTGCCCTCCATGGCCTCCTGCAGCACCTGGCCCATTTATCAGCCTGTTTGGGGCCCATTTTTCAGCCTGTTTTCGGCCATTTTTTTGGCCATTTTGGGTCTATTTTTCAACCCGGTTTTTGGGCTGGTTTCGGCCGGCAGAGTGCTGCAGGAGGCCATGGAGAATGAAAACAAGGTGCGGGGGGACTGCACACGGCCCGTTTTAGCCACCAGAGGCACCATGGGCCTGTCCCTTGATATTTCCAGCCCAGCCCTGCGGGCCAGATTTAAGCACCCTGTGGGCCGGATTTGGCCCACGGGCCTTGAGTTTGATACCCCTGAACTAAAAGAAAGCTAAATCTTAAATCTGATTGCTGAATACAACACAATAATAACATTAGCACAACCTTCTCCAATAGGCTCCCTTGTGAACCAGTTTTCCAAGGATAGAACTCTTTATTTGAAAATCCCCATTGCTGTTCTTCTCCTTATATCTAGTAGGACATAAAAGTTATTACTTCACAGCTTAACTGATGCAGGTTTATGGTTATTAGTATCATTGAATGTAAGGCATGCTCACTAACTGTTTCATACCTTTCGCTTCCTCACTGCCACTCAGAAAAGTATGTGGTTTGCTTTGGAAAGTCTTGCTCAAATATTGTGGTTCATTAATTCTGAAAATGAGGAAGAGTGCAAGAGATGAACATCTGAATACACATTCATAAATGAAATACTTTGGGAGGTGGAAAACTTCAAAG
The DNA here is from genome assembly GCA_032468155.1 of Oxyrhabdium leporinum. Lineage (NCBI taxonomy): Eukaryota > Metazoa > Chordata > Lepidosauria > Squamata > Cyclocoridae > Oxyrhabdium > Oxyrhabdium leporinum. The sequence goes on along the minus strand of JANHFL010004618.1, from coordinate 50,863 downwards.
ATTAGCTAATGTACTGTATGAGTGCATCTCAGTCAAAAATGAAAAAGCTTCAAAGCTTTTAGACATTCAAAATGCATGGGACTTTCTCCAGTGGAACAATTCTCATACGGTGGCTAGCCAAGGCTTAGATAAAACAATAAACAGGTAGAATCTCATCAAGCTGTGAATTATAAAAGTTTAAATGCATGTGGCCAATTTTGCCACCTGTTCTCTCCAGGTGTATCCTTTACTACAAGGATATTTACTAAAAAAACACACCCCAGCCTATTTTTATGTTGATCCAGGCTTTCAAATATTTATCTGTTCCCTGATCTAGCTACTTTCTTCACTATATTTGGGGAGGTAGCAGTAATCCAAAGTAAAATGAGTTTGCCTTTTGCGCTACACTGGCTACTCCCAAATGATTGCGCCCAAGAAATTCCCAGTCATTCAGCTTTCATGTTTTCCCCTTACTTTCTTGTCAGAGCAGAATTGCAACACAAATGTCCTAAATGAAAATAGAAGTCAGCAGCATTCAGAAAGTCATTTCGGACATTAATAACATATAGTGGAAAGAGGACTGAGGAAGTATATAAGTTGTGTAATAACACTGCACTATTTCTAGCAAACATATAGGCAAAGTCTTGTTCCATAATAGGTATATAGCTGAGACATATACCAGAAATTACCTTTCACTGTCCAACCCTTCCATTTATTCACAGATAGTCCTCAAATTATGACTGTAATGAAGTTTGCCCATTACAGTTGTAAGACATAACGGTTATAAAACCTATTTTATGATCTTGTTTGCAATGGTCATTAAGCAAACATCACTGTTGTTAAGCAAATCAATGATTTTCTATGGGCATGGTTTTGACGAAAAGCAGAAGTGTTGGTTTTCAGCAAAGCCATCATAAAATGTGGTCACGTGACCATGGGACTCTGCAAACAGTTGTTAATATGGCCATGTTGCCAAGTGTCCAAAGTGTGATCATGTGATTGTGACTGTGTATGTTTGTGTGTGTGTGTGTGAGAGAGAGAGAGAGAGAGAGAGAGAGAGAGATTGTTGGAATTTAGGGTCTGTGTTACAAGTCCTCTTTTCCAGGTAAGTTGAAACTTCAAACAGTTGCTAAGTGACTACTCATAAGTCTGTACATGTTTTTTTACTGTCTTAATCTTCCTGCTTTATTCTTCCTTCATTGTTTGAAAATGTTGGTTTTAAAACAAAAATCATTATTTTGCACTCGACTTTTAGAAACTTTATCTTGGGGTTTAAGTAACTTTGTAAAAAAATGCAGGTATTATTCAGGTATATTCCTGAGGTGAGGAATCTCAATGACAAAGTAAATAAAATATGGGGGAAATGTCTAATTGTCCTTACAATGCAGAGAAAAATGGAGAAACGGAGGAAGTTTAGTAGTATTCCAAAGTTTTCTCAATCTTCATGGAGGAGAAAATGGGCCATCTGGCCCAATAACAACCATATCACACATGTTGATCCTCAAAACCAACAATTCTTTGGCACAGAAATCATTCTGAAACAGTATCCAGCTGATTGACTGAAAGCCACCTAATATTCTATCCTGACCTTTTGATAAGCAGTGATATGCAATACAAACATTTAACTCTTCCCATCTTTTCTGTCTCTAAAGTTGCCCTGTATGTAGACAATATTTGGTATATATGCTAATGAACCATTTGGAGACTTAATCGGAGAACAGACATGCAAGGATATTTTTTGTCACCTTCTACCAAATTAGTCATGAGAAACACTGCCAAAAAAAACAGGCGTTTGTGATATAAGCTGTTATAAAAAACCCCCAACCATATGGTTTGAGTCTGTCTTGCACTTAATGCTGAAATTAAAAAGCCAGACAACTTTATTAGGTGCTCAGTGAAGTTTTTGGGAGTTAATATATTTGTATCTAACTAGTCTCTAGAGAACATACTACATAGCTGGAACAAAAGAGATTCCAGTTTGATTGCAAAACAGTTTGTGCTCACAACTGAGTGTTTCATAGTCTCTCCCGAGTCTCTTTATGTTTACGTCTGTGTATTTATGTTTATGCCTATACAGATGTGCCTATCAATTTAAGCTCTTACACGATTCTTAAATGCCATAGTGACTTTCTCAAGTATTTGTTCCTCTTTTTTAATCACAAAGATGAAACATTGGGCTAGTATCCAGGAAGTGTGGTACAGACATGGTTGTGAAAAGTAAAAGAATTCAGAATAATGTAGTAACCAGTATATATATTCAAAAGTCAGTTTGAATAGATGAGTGCTAGGAATGGTGAAGGAGTTAAAACGGCAAATGGAACAGTAAGATAAGCAAAAGCAAAATTGGTGTTAAAAGGTAGAACGCAAGCATCACTTGCCTTTCAGGTACAGGAGTTTCACCATTTGCTGCACCATAAAGATTTGCTAACAATTTTTCTTCCCAGTAAAGTTCACAAAATTTCTCAGAAACTGCATTATAGAATGTATTGTATTGGAGATCCTTTAAAGCGTAAATATATTTACCTGTTTTTTAAAAAAAGTGGGTTATGTTAAAAAAAATGGTTAGCTTATTAGGGTTTATTCCCCTCCTCCCCCATTTCTTTCCAGTGTTGGTTGAAAATAAAAAAGTTATATTCCTAGGAAGACAATACAAACAAAAGTAAGTCAAATAAAAACTGCAGAGGCCAAGATTTTTATCCTATATATGCGACTTGCAAACTTAAAATATAAAGCAAAACTTTTTGAGATACGCATCTGATAAGTGTAAAAAAAAAAGTCTAAATTACAACAATTTCTATTGACGTGTCTTAGGTTGCTTTTGTTTTTTTTAGTATTTGCAATCTGTTATGAAAATATTAAAGCTTACCTATAGCCAGGGCTTCAGTAACATTGTCCTGAGATTTATCAAATGCAAACTCTTTTTGAATAAGTCGCACAATGTTCTCCAGGGCAACATTCTGCATTCCTTTATTTCGCTGAGAAGTTTCTAGAATGAGTGAACCAGTAGAATTTTGATCCACCAAGGTATCCAGTGCATGATCTGATAAAAGGAATCTCTCCTCTGCATCTGTATTGGATTTCTTACAGGATACAAGGTGCGGATTATTTTCATAGCACTTGGTTTGAGTCTCTTTATTAATTGTCGTTGGCATTAAAGCACCCATCTTCGCTTTGATGTCCCCCCATTTATTTTGTACTTCGCCAAATCGATCATTAATCGCATTATTTAAGGATGAATTTGTTTGTAAGGCCCCCTTAGCATCACAGGTCACTGCTGGTTCTGAAAGGAGCAGATGCAAACTCGGACAACAGCTGTAAGTTGCTTTTGAATGGAGGGGTTTATTGGGTATTTGCTCCGATATAGCTATCTGCACAGGTACAAGGGTCAACACCCTTGTCTCTGGGTCCTGCTTTAAAAGAAAATTATTTACAAAAGTCATACTAGTTGGGACAGTAGAGTCGGGATTAGCTGAGAGAGATGTATCCAAAATGCATTTCTCTTGAGACACATATAAAGATTCAGAAAGTGGTAAGTTAGGATCGGAGGAACTAGTATTGCTTGGAGATTGCTCTTCGAAATCCTTCTGTTGTAGTATTTTCGGTTCTTCTTCATTCTGCTCCGGAACATCAGGCATCACACAGGAAGTAGACAAATTACAAATGTCATCTGCCTTATTTTCATTGTCATTACTTGAAGGTGTTGGACTTCTGCTACTCACAGAGGCTGTTCTTGTCATAGTTTCACAGTCTACCACGGGAGTTGCAATGGCATCTCTGGAAAGTAAGAAGATGATTTATAAGATCCACTTTGCCAAGGTGGGTGTTTTCTATTCTACAAGGTCCTGGGACAATTATATCAATGTGATTTTTTACACCAACTATCTATCCATTGATGGTAGCAGTGGTGTAATTCTTGCTAAAGCAATATTCAAGAGCTGAATGTTTATCAGTGTGGAAACAAAACAGCAGTGGTTTATGGGAAATGAAGGTCTATTTTAGGTATCTAGAAGCATGTAACTTTGCAAATTGAAAGAACACATGATAAGAAAGCATTCCTATATCTCATAAAAAGTACGAGGAGCTTGGATGTTTAACTTCTCTTGTTGAAGAGAAAACTAAATATCAGTGAATAGAGGTAGTCCTCGATTTACAACAGTTCATTTAGTGACCACTCAAAGTTACAACTGCACTCAAAAAAGTGATTTATGATCCTTTTTTGCAGTGATGATCATTGCAGCATCTTCATGGTCATGTGATCAAAATTCAGATGCTTGGCAACTGACTCATATTTATGAAGGTTGCAGTGTCCTGGGGTCATGTGATCCCCTTTTGCGACCTTCTGACAAGCAATGTCAACAAGGGAGCCAGATCCATGTAACAACTGTGTCACTAACTTAAACAACTGCAGTGGCTCACTTAACAACTGTGACAAGAAAGGTCGCAAAATGGAGCAAAACTCACTTAACAAATGTGTCACTTAGCAACAGAAATTTTGGACTCAATTGTGGTTGTAAGTCGAGGACTACATGTATAGGCTCATGGTTGGCAGCCAGCCCCAATCAGAGCTTCAGGATAGCAGCGTAAATTAAAAAGAAATCCCCAATAATAAAGGTTGTGTCCTCAATCTGTGGGGCGCCCCACTATCAGGCCACGGCCTATTTGCAATCGGGCCACGTTGAGTGGCTGGCTGGTGCACACGTGTGCACATACAGCCCCATTCATGGGGACTCGTGGCCCCACTTTTGCGAGTGTTCGTGGCTTCCACTCTCACAAGTGTTACAGGTGCTCAGGGCCTCACTTGCGCAAGTGTGGCAGATACTTGCGGCCCCATTCACACGAGCATCACAGGCACTTGTGGTCTCACTTGCACATGTGCCTGCCCCTCCCACAAAACCATCCCCTCTTCCCCACCCCCTTGTTCCGGGCCGCCAACCCAGAAAGGTTTGGGAACTCTGGCGTAGGGTTCATGGCTGGAATGTTCTTGACATTTTGCTGCAGTTCCCCAAGCGTTAGGATAAATGTAGGAGAATAAAAATATTCACCTGGTAAGTTCATACAACAGGTAGTCCTCAACTTACAACTAGTCATTTAGCAACCATTCGAAGTTGTCACAGATCACCTAAAAGATACTTATGACCAGTTCTGAAGTTCCAACAGCTGCCCCCCCCATGGTCACATGATCACATTTTTGGCACTCAACCACTGGCTTGAATTTACAAGACTTTGCAGTTCTCTGTGGTCACATGATGTACAACATTTTTGCCGAAAACTGGTGTTAACTTTTATTCCTGCTAAATGTTGCTTTTTTTTGTTGTTGTTAAGAAAAATATGATTAAAGAATGTAATGCACAGCATTCTAAATGACCTATTTTTTTTCTAAAAAGACTTACATATAATATATTGACACATAATGTGTTGAATGAATTTTATTTTATCAACTTAAATTCTTTTACCATGATTTGAAGCGGATTTGTTTGAAAGGATCTATCATTAAGATTAACCAGACTCAATTGGGGCAAATTAAAGACAGCACTGAAAACTGTCAGCCCCTGATCCATCTTGATTCAGATTTGGGGCTGCCACAAGGGGGGATAAGCAAGCTGTCGGAACGGGACAGTAGTGAAAAGGGAGGATACCACAACAACATTCTTTCACCAGAGCTCAAGGTCGAGTCGCTGGAGTTTGAAGAGGAGTGACTGGACTTGGCGGGAGTTCAGAATTGAGATGGATTGGAAAGTGTGACTTGAGGGTCATCAATAGGGGAAGGGTGTGAGTTTTAGTGTAGAGGAATTCAGATTCGGGTTTTCTCCAGATGTGCCAATATGACTTCTCTAATAAATTCTTACTT
>JANHFL010004618.1:19233-33054 GCA_032468155.1 Oxyrhabdium leporinum | reverse complement strand
AGGTATTATAAAGTGGTATTAACACTTCACGTGATCTTGATTCTATCCCTCTGTTAATACAGCCTAGAACTGTATTGACTTTAAAAAAACATCCTGTACATAAAAACCTAGACGTCACTTCAGACCATACTTTTTTGGATTTCAATTCATGAGCTACAAACGTTATTTTGATATTATTACTCCAAGGTCTATGATATGCATCAAAAACATGCAAACTATACCTTGAAAGGTGCCACATGATTCAATTGAAAGCATTTTTCTTCCAATGGCTGAAAGAGCCTGGCAAATATCACTCGGGGAGGAAAGCTTGAGCTTCTCTTTGCATAATAATATAACAACCTACAATGACAATTATATAGAGAGACATTAATTATCTAGCTGTGTTTTCACATGTTCCAACAGATTAACATTACCTTGGAAATTTCAGCATTTTGCATTTGCATCTCTCTTCAACTATGGATTTATTATGTGTATACAAAATAGTATGTAGCATAACATTTGAACATATTTATTCTGTTTAAAATAATAAAATACAATATAATTTATACTGGGGAAATACCTTATCTGCCTGTTTTGTACCTAAATTTTAGTTAAAATTCCATCCTTCGTTCATTTTTTGGTAGTGGATTTTAAATGAATAAAAAGGCTTTGAATTAGGTTTGTAATATGTTATAGCAGAAATTAAGTTTCAATGGTAAACATGCAGTATCTCCTAGAAACTAAAACAGCAATTTCCAGGAAACAGAAATGTAATTAAAAATGCAGCTCAAGTCAAAGCATTGCACTTTGCTCTTCCGAGATTTATACTTTGGAGTTGAAAATGAAAAATGAGTATAAGTAAACCCAATTGGGCACACCCATTCACAAGTTTATGACGGTGATGAAAATGGTGAATGAAAAGGCCACTGTTGGGTTTTTTTGTTCAAGGTTGCTCCAGATTTATTCTGGGGAAAGGCTGGATTGATGACTTTCTGGAAGACTGTTGTGACATATTTGTGAGACTGAAAAGATTTAGGGCCTTTATCTAAATGAAGTGGCTTATCTGGATCCCTTCCAGTCTGTGTTTAGACCTGGGCATGGGACCAAGGCCACATTGATTGGTCAGATAGATGACTTAGGCTAAAATGTGGAAGAAGGGTTTATGTTCCTTTGCTTCCACAGATCTCTTAGTAGCATTTAATAGCATCCATCATTCTGTTCTTCCAACTCGCGTTATCACGGTGGCGTCATGTGACGTATTGGGATTTTTTTCCCCTTCGCTAAACTGGGTGTGGGCATGGCCAGCACGTGACACATCTGAATTGCAGGCCGTGAGCTTGACAGCCGTGTTCTAGATTCCCTACAGAGCAAATGGTGAAGACACACCATGTATGGAGGATCTTTCTGGAGTGTATGATTCTAACTGGTGATCATGAGGGGAGATGTCCAGTCTGTGGTTGCTCTATTGTATGGGACTCCAGATCACCAGGGAAGATGTACATCTGTGCTCTATGGAGTGGAAGGTACTCCACTTACCCATGATATTTAAAATCTGCATGAAGCAGCAGCTTAGGTAGATCAAATATTAATTTAAGATGAAATATCATCAGAATGCTGCAAAAACTCAGTTGCATACCATCACCCCAGGGCAGATATGCAGTAGCAGTTGTTATTTAGCATCTGGAGGCATGTGAGCGACTGCATGGGCCAAAACAACTTTAAACTGAAGGAATAGATTTTGAGGGCTCTCCTGGGCTCCTGGTTCTTACCGCAGCAGCAAGCAGAAGTCTTGGGTAAGGAAGCCTTAACCCAGTTGGCATTAAAAGGTCAAATTGGTTTTTGTGTTTAATTCAAAATGCTGGACTCAGCTTATAAAGCTTATGTGGGTTGGTTGCTGCCTACCTTCTAGGCGATCTTCTCCCATTATCCTGTCCATGTATTCATCTTTGGATAGAATGCTTAGATCAGGGGCCTCCAACCCCTGGTCTGTGGACTGGCACTGGGCTGTGGCATGCCATAAGCCGGTCCACACAATCAAGCAAAGCTCCATCCATGGGATGCAGGCAGCACACGAAACCACGCCCCCTCCAGTCTGTGGAGAAACCTCTCTCCAAGGAACTGGTCCCTGGTGCCCAAAAGGTTGGGGGCTGCTGGCTTAGACTGCCCACCTCAAGGGAGTAACCTCGAAATGCTTGCCCCTTGAGGTGCATTTGCCCTCCACAATCTTGTCCTTCTACAAAGCCCCGAATTTTACTGGCATGTTTCAGGCATTACTCGCTGGGGGTGGGGGTGGGAGGGTGAGGATGTGAGAATGTTTTAAATTGGATTTGTGTTTTGATTTTTTTTTTTAAAAAAAATGAGTTAGTGCAATGTTATATATTATTGTGGGGTGTGGGATTTGTTTGAGAGTTTGTCGTACTGCTTTGCAATTTGCCTTGAATCCTTGGGAGCTGGCATAATATACATTTTTGCAATAAACAAACAAATAAAATATACATACGAGCAATGTCAAAGTATTTGAGCGAAACAAACCAACTCAGTTGCCAAGTCTAAAATATTTTGATTAACATTGCATACAATCCTGACTTCTTACGTTAGCACGCAGTTCATTTTTTTCTGATATTATACATTATTATGGTTAGCATCATAGCTGCTATGATCTACAATTCATTCCCTTGGAATGCATTATTTTAAAAATTCCTTTGAATGTATTTATTTAGAATGTTTGCCCCCTATAAACTCAGACACTAATAAGGGAAAAGTACATTTCCAAATTGTTATCCTTTTGATAAAGAAGAATAGTAACTCCTATGCGGAAACAACAAATTGTATTAATGCCAAACAACATGTACTGTCTGCACTTCTCTATATAACAATCATGTTTATATTTTGAGTGAAGTTATTTTACTCATATTTAGCTTCAGCTAATTATCTTCTAATGAAACACTGAAAGGAAGATTGGATAAATGTTGCAATTCAAGACAGAAATTAGATTCAGTTGACAAAATAATCTTTACCTCAATATCTGGCCTTTCCTTAGGATTTTCTTTCTGCATTTGTCCAAGTAGAGTGTAGAGATCCTGGCTAAATTCCGGATCCGTTTCAGTTTCCATTGTATACTCCAGTGCTGCTGTTAAACTAGCTCCTAAGGAATACAGATGGGCCTGCGGAAATTAAAAACAAAAGCAAGGCACTTTACCAAGTACCACTTTGTATTTAAACCCAACTTAGCCTCACTAAAACCAGTGAGTTATAATTAACATTATCCAGAAGCTTCAGCTGGTGCAGAATGCACGACTCAGGCAGTTTTCTGCAAGCTGTACTGGTTGCCAGTTTTGCTTCCTGGTCCAATTCAAGGTGTTGGTTATCACCTTCAAAGTCCTTCAGGGCGTGGCTCCTGGCTATCTGAGGAACTGTCTCACCCACGCTGGCAGAAGGGACATGCGGTGGACCCCCATCTGTCAAAGAATTTTGTTTGGCGGGGTCTAGAAGAAGAGCTTTTTCTGCCATGGGTTCCACCCTCTGGAACATCATGTCCACTGAGGTGAGATCCACGCCCATCCTTTTGGCCTTCCGAAAGGGCTTGAAGACATGGCTGTGCCAACTGGCCTGGCGCCCCAGTGGGTATCTGGCATTCTGAAGATGGGTAATAGATTAGATAACATCCCGTCTCCTCCCACCCTCCCAAAGTATGTACTTTGCACACCCCCTAACACAACTCACAGTGAAGACAGAAAATCCCTAACTCAGTGAATCCTACTAACAAACACACAATCCTATTGCACCATGTGAACTTATTGCACGTTGCTCCGCAAGTCAATCGTACTAGTTGTCATTAAGTTATTTTCTATTCAGGAGTCTGACAGCCCACGGATCAAAACTGTTCTTCAGCCTGTTTGTAGAGCTGCCTATGCTTCTATATCTCCTTCCTGATGGTAGGAGAGTAAAGAGGTTCTGACCAGTGTGTGAGTCGTCCCTCAGGATTTTCCTTACCCCTCTATGGCAGCGAGCCCTAGCGACGGCGTCTGGTGGTATCAGGGTGGTATCTAGTGGTATCACAAAGGGAGGCTCAGCCAGTCTCATTGTACACATGTTGTACTCGGATAATAAAAGGTTTGAAATTCCACTCCATCTTGGTCAATTTAATTTTCACTGAATTTTAAATTTAAGATCTCTATTGTTTTAAATTTTATTGGACATTGTAAAGGAATGATTGTAAGCAGTCTAGAATCACCCTTGGCAGGTGGGCAGCATATACGTTGAATGAAAGAATGAATGAATGAATGAATGAATGAATGAATGAATGAATGAATGAATGAATGAATGACATCTCATTTTTATGTCCAACATAAAAGGACCCTTATTGACATGCCATTATATAATATTTGAAATATTTGAAATGTATCCTTTCATATTTAATACTGCTAATGCTTCTTCTTTTTTCTTGACTAAATACTTGAAGGGTAAAAGCTAACACGGAGGCCGGAGTTAGAGTATATATAAGGAAAATATTTACCCATTTCCCTGATTCCCCATTCATATCTTTGCACTAAAAAAAGAAGCAAACCCCTTACAAATACAACATAAGTAATGAACAAGCTTTAACTAGTTCTACAAAGCCTCAAATGAAACATTACATCAGGATTACATAGTTCTGGGAAGGAGCAAACATGGCAGGATTAATTATATTGAATAATGCAATTATAGATTTATTACAAACTAAGTTGCAATATGATCTGTTTATTTTTTATTTATATACACGATCATCAGCAGGATGGAAAATAGTATGTGAAACAACTCTGACATATTGTCAACATGAATGATTCCTTTAAATTCATGTAAAAACAAAGCCAGTAGTTTATCAGTTTTCCACTAGGTGGAGCTTTCTTCAAGTCAGTTCAAACTATTCATTGCAAGTTTAACAGAACAGATAAACTACCTCTGCCAAATATTCCTCAGAACAATACCAAGAGCTATATTTTAAACATTTTTAAAGAATTATAAATTTAACTTCATTAAAACTAATGAGTTAACAGTTTTTAAGGACTCTTTTAATGAAATACAAGGTAGGAAAGAAAAAGAAGAAAGGATCAAAGCAGAAATTTCAACTTGGGGAAAATACAATTTTTACTTATACATAAGCTTAATGAAGACTGGAAATCCCTATTGCCAGGTTTCATAAAAAGCACAAGAGATGGGTAGAGGCACGGCTTAAAGGACTTGCTACAAAGCAGTCCTGACATTTGTAATCTAAGAAATTCAGGTGTTAATTGACAAAATATCTCCTTTTAAGTTTTGTTGGACAATTCAAAGGTACAAACCTCTCTGACTTAAATCATGAACACGAAGATCTTTAGGATTCCCAGAGCTCTAGAGCTAGTCCAATGCAGCTTTGTACAAATGCACCTTACATAAACATACACCCCAACCTTTCTTGGTTTTCCTAGAAAACAAGGGAAACTTGGTTCATTCCCTTTAGGTAAAGTACAGATAGTCCTCGACTAATGTCCAAAATTCAGCCCCAAATTTCTGTTGCTAAGTGAAACATTTAAGTGAATTTTGCCCCATTTTGCAGCCTTTCTTGCCATAGTTGTTAAGTGAACCAATGCAGCTGTTAAGTTAGTGACACAGTTCTTAAGTGAATCTGGCTTTCCCCATTGACTTTGCTTGTCAGAAGGTTGCAAAAGGGGATCACATGACCCTGGGACAGGGCAACCGCTATAAATGAGTCAGTTGCCAAGCATCTGATTTTGTTCATTTGACCATGGGGAGGTTGCAATGTTCGTAAGTGTGAAAAATAGTCGTAAGTCACTCTTTCCAGTTCCGTTGTAACTTTGAATGTTCACTAAATGAACTGTTGCAAGTCAAGAATTATTTGTATTGGTAACAGAACCAAGATCAATTATCAGAACCCATCTTCAAATAATTTTGGAGGGCAACCAAAAATGAAAGAGAGGGGTGATTGGCTCACCTTTATTGGACATGCTCTAGCAAAGATTCAAATAAACCCTCCCAATTCTATGAAAGTTACAGACAAAATTGCATATTAGTGCAATGAATACAAATGATCATTCAGTTTCATTTTTTTTAAATCACGGGTGAAAAAACTGAACTGAATAGCTTCTATTTTAATACATGCAAACACTAACACAGTGAATTTTCCAGCAAGGATCTAGTTATCCACAATATTCTACTCATGTAGGTTGACTCTGCTTTTCAGCCTTCTGAGGTCAGAAAATGATGTTGGAGGCAATATGCTGACTTGGTTAAACTGCTTAGAGAAGGCTGGAAAGCACTGTGAAGTGGTATATAAGTGTAAGCACTATTGCTATTGCTACTCTGTGAATGAACATGCTGATAAAATCATATTTATTTGCAGTGGTTAAATCTAAAAATTTTCACTACTGGTTCTGTGGGCATGGCTTGGTGGTCATGTGACTGGGTGGGCGTGGCTTAGTGCTCAAGTTGCAAAATATAAAAGCTATAAATATGTCAAATAAAATTTGCTTGCAAGCAAACTCACAAAATTACACAACTCACAAAATTATACAATCCCATCAGGTTATGAAACTAACTTAGCAACATAAAATCTCACAGCCACAAATTTCAAAATATAAAAGCTATGTGTCACATAAAATTTGCTAGCAAGCAAACTCACAAAATAAACTCACAACACACACCATTGTAAATATTGGGTTTTTTTTAATATAAAAAAGAGCAACTTACCCAAAATCAGGCAAAGCAGGCAGGCAGATTGAGTTACTCACAGAGTCACAGCTCTGTCTTTCTGCAAACTGCTGCCTCAGCCTGCACTGAAAAATAGAAGCTTCGGTCCTAGGAGTCTGGGAAGGCAACAGCCCGGCGTTCAGCTCTGCTGCCTCTTTTCCTTGTAGCACTGAGCTGAGCTCCTTGGCTTTTGAAATCCTTCCAGCCCTCTTGGATTTCAAGAGTGCTGGGAGTTCAGCAGATGGAGAAGCTTCCATTTCAAAACCCAAGCAGCTCAGTTCTACAAGGAGAAGAAGGGCGGGAAGCCATCAGCAAGAGGCCTCCCCATTCAGCCTGCAGGCATTCAGACGCTGAAGGTCTGGTGAGTGCGGAAAGCGGCAGGGACTATGGGCAGGCCTCCCAGACCGCACAGGAAAGTCAAGTGAGTGTGGAAAGGCGGGAAAGCAGCACGGGGAAGGCAGGGAAGAATGGTGGGGCCGCATGCACAGGCAGCAGGCACAGGCAGGCACAGGCAGACAGGCACAGGCAGGCAAGCTGCAGACTGTGTGGTCAACAGCGCACAAGTGAGGAGCCACACAGCGTGCTGCTATGCCAGGGAGGTGAGATAAGTAGGGGTAGGGCAGGGTGACCGGGGTGAGCGGCGACTGGGTGACTGGGGGCGGAGTCAGCCAGAGGTGATATTTGCCGGTTCGCCGAACTATTCAAAATTTGTGTCACTGGCACTCAGGAACCAGTGCGAACTGGCTAGATTTCACCACTGCGTATTTTTCAATATGAACAAAATTGGACATGGGAGAAATCAAGAGTGGTGATGGGATATACCATAGTTACGGGGGAAACTTTAGTTACGGTGATATGTTAACATTTGGGACCAAATATATTAAACATATATTGTACAATATATGGTGGGTTGAAATACCTATGCAGTACACAGAAAAACAGCATATGTTTTTGTCACGGCTATCAAAAGCAAACTTTTCTGAGACCAAATCTTGGCTGAAAAGTTATAAATATGTTAAATGCAATCAAGCAATAATTATGCTAATATATTTGACTATTTAGCAGATAAAGTAAGCAAGTTGAGCTCAACACAGAGTTTTATATATTCTTTGAAGTGATGAGTTTCTGAGAATGATTACTATTGGGACCTATAATCTTTTGGCTCCAAGGGGCTCCAAGTGGTGAACTGTTTAAAAAGCAATCAGTTATACATTCAACAAAAACACTCTCAATCCTTCAAATATCATTCAGCACTCCAAGAGAAAGACAGGTAGTTTGGTGTAGTGGTTAAGGTATCAAGCTAGAAACTGGGAAACTATGAATTCTAGTCCTGTCTTAGGCACAAGCCAGCTGGATGAACTTTGGCAAGTCACTCTCCCTTAGCCCTAAGAAGCAGGGAAGGACAACCACTTCAGAAAAATTTGCCAAGAAAACTTCAGAGACTTGCCAGGAGACAGCACTTACTCAAAAGTGCACATACACTCACAAACAAACAAACAAACACAAACACACAGAAACACTTTCAAAGAAATAATCAGAAGTTTCCTGCAAGAACATGTGAGATTTCTAAATGATATTTTGATCTTTGTTTTAGCTGGTTGACACTATATGCAGTACTATGCTTGATGCATACATAATGTTTTTCCATCCCATAAATTTTATCCTTACAACAACTCTGATAAGAACGTGACATTAAAAAACATCTAGTGTATTTGCAATAATATGCTATTGTTTCAACCTAGCTTTTGAACACAGGAAAAATTCAAAATACAAGCTGGTTTCAGATGGATATGGCTGCTTGACAGAAACTTCCAGCAATCATGCAAAACCAGAGTGGGAGAAATTTATCTCTCTAGAAAATATGAAAGAAGCAGATAACCGTTATCTGAAACAGAGGTGTTGAACATATGTGAGACCAAACCAAGAAAGAAATGAATATTTTAAATCACAAATAGGAAATTAATATAGATTTTTATCTTATTGCCATTGCTCCCCTTTAATTCTCTTCATTTCGCCTTCACGTGGAATCTAAAATCTACAAAGTTGTCAATTCAAATATGGAATGAAGTTGCTTGCCCACTTTCTGGACAACAAACAACCATTCCAAATCCAAATGGCAGAAATACCATCAAACACAGGGTGAAAAATACCTTAGCATGTGTATGTGTATAATTGTTTTTTTCTATTCAGCTTTAATAAAACAATCCATTTATCATATTACAGTCCATAAAATCTATTTCAGCAAAGAACAAAGATACTGGTGTCTTTTAAAAGAGTATGACAAATTTATTATTCTGATTAAATTTCCATTTCAAACTTATTCCGTGAACACTGAATAATGTATTCTGTTTCACGTAGTTATAGCAATGAAAATGTTAAGCAGGACCAGGGAAAATATGCAAACCTCAACAGAGGACTAAAGGAACACACAAGGAGAGAGACCCTGAAAGCTTGCACGCTATTTCTGTGAGAGTGTATTAGTTTAAAGGCACTACCTTTATTGGATCAAGAAAAGAATTTAAACACACAGTCATAGTTTATAATCTCCCTTCCCTAAGTCAAGGGAAAACACCTTAAGTCCAAAGAAAAGAAAAGGTTAGACGGATCTAAGCAATATCATTTACAGAAATCTGCCCATGAGCACTGATACTAAAAGTTGCAGCTGTGTACACAGATAGTTAGGCAAAGATAAACTTAAGGAAAAGCACAGAAAGCACAGAAGTTTTTTAAACAAGATTCTGTGGACACTAGTTGCTACAAAGCTGTTTAGAATAATGTAATTATATATGTCTTAAAGGTTGCCAAAAAGGGGGGGAGGAAGAAATGTTTGCTGTTCCTATAGTTAATTAAATGAGTCACATTTTTAAAGCCTGTTGTATGATACAATAGCTTAGATCAGGGGTATCAAACTCGATTTCATTGAGGGCCACATCAGGGTTGTTTGACCTTGGGGGGATGGCTAGGGTGGACGTGGCCATCTCAACGTCACTCGTGTTGGGGGCACCTGTGGTGGCCTGAGTGCTCTGCCAGCTATGACGGCTTCCTGCAACCCCCTATCAGCGAAAATTTTCACTGGCAGAGGCACTGCGGGCCACTCCTTCGCTGTTTCCGGGTCAGCCCTGCAGGCCATATCTAAGCACCCCGTGGGCTGGATCTGGGCCGTGGGCCTTGAGTTCGGCACCCCTGGCTTAGATGCTTAGATTTTTTAAACACTGAGCACTCATATAACGCGAAAAATGGAAATCCATATTTGCAATCTATAGTATCAAGTTTGAATGGTAGCTTTGTAATATGGACAAAATGCCCATTTGAGGCTTGAGCTGACACGAGCAACACTGCTTAGGCCCAGCAGAAACCTACTATTGTGCCAGTGAACAGAATTAATCTATTAAAGAAATCTCAGGTGGGAATTTATGTAGCAAACCTTATTGGAAATGTACTGTCATCTCTTTTCGGCATGAGTGCGACTTAGGGAGAAAAGGCAGCAAATGGAATTGCCACGGGGAGAATGAAAGTTCGTAAAGATGGGAGTTTTAAAAAACTGAGCATTTCGTAAAAATGCTCAGTGTTTGGCACATTGCAAACATTTATGTTTTAATTGCAAATTTGAGGCAGGAACTAATTTTTTTAAAAAATAACATACAGTCTAGAGCTTTCATTCTCTTTTTAAATATGTACTCCTAGGTTGTTCCACGATGCTCTCCATTAATCTGTGGTCCCATTATTAACTAAGAGCAGAATGCTTGGGCATGCTCTGGCATCTTTCTCATTTCCTTGAAATGTGTAGAGCTCAGCCTCCAAGACTAAAGATGCAGTTCTGGAAGAAATGTAGCGAGCAATAACACATCAACTAGGAGGATACGCTTGCTATTTTTCCCTCCTCACTAAATAATCACAAACTGCATCCTATCTGAGGAAAAACGTTCAACTCATGGACAGTAATGCTTATAAAAATATAATATTATTATAATAGACTTATAATAGTTTAGTCTAGCGGTTAAGGCACCAGCCTAGAAAGCAGGAGACCAAGAGTTCAAGTCCCGCCTTAGCCATGAAAACCAGCTGGTTGACTTTGAGCCAGTCACTTTCTCTCTCAGCCCAACCCACCTCACAGGGTTGTTGTTGTGGAGAAAATAGGAGGAAGTCATGTTGGATACATTCATCATCTTAAGTTATTTGTAAAAATAAAAGGATACAAAAAAACAAGCAAATATATTTCTTATTGATGTAATGGAATTATGAAAACAGATATCCTAAACAGCAGAGAACATGATGGAATCAGAATAGAATGGAATGGTTAAATAAAAATTGGTTGTATCATTTAAAAAGTACAGCGAGAAGAGAGAAAGAATTAAGATGGGTCAGGCAGAGAAGGCAGAAATAAAAGATAGTTAGCTAGGACACTTGCTGAAAAAGTCAGTTGTGTTGGATTGTGTGACTAACCAGACTGCATTTTTTTAGAGAATTCTTATTCCGTCAAAATGGCCACGTAGGAGATGACCAGGCTAAGCCCGAGGAAGGGGTCAAGTGCGTCATCAGTCTCAAGTCCCTTCACATCTGCAAGAGTTCTAAATCCAGCCCTCCTTCAATTCTGTTAACTCTTATCTACTGCAAATTTTCCTTGACCATTAGTAGTTCAGATTTTTGTACAGAACAAACTTAGTGCTTATTGGAACAGCCTTGGTTCCTGATTTCTTGTGACTGATAGGCCATTTCTTCTCGATACTATCTTCTATAAATACATATTAGTTTACAAATTTTGCTACCTACATTTCTATTTGTGGGAAATTTAAGAACAACTTACCTCATCCCATTTGGCACTAAATTATACTGCTAAGTCTACGAAAAATAATGTTTTCTATGACTTAGAAAGTTCAGGAGACCATTGGAAGGAGTCTTAGAATCTGGATCACAGAATATTTCAGCCAGTGTATTCTAGGAGTCAACGCTTTGTAGACAACTCCTGGAACTTTAGCCCAAGGACAATTCAGTGATATATGGCCTGTAAAGCTGTTTGCAATGATTGTGTTTTATTACTGTTTTGTCGAATACTGGGACTTCCAGTTTTCAGCAAACCTGCACCCATAGTGAACTGGTTCGCTTAGCAATCCTAGCATTGACTTTATGACCCCAGTATTCACTTAACAACCTGTTTGTTGACCATCATAACATTTGATCATAATTGGCAGACTCCATTACAGTCATCTGTCGAGGACTATCTGCACTGTAAAGTCTGAGAACCTCTTGATCTATGAGATTGTGCAGAAGTGGTCATCAACAGATTAAGAATATGGTGTCCTGTTCTATTGCACTATTATATCTGATTTAGGAGAGGCTGTTCTGGGTCAATGTTTGGATGCAATGGCCAGCAGGAGGGAAACTGATCTGATGCTGAATCTATATAACAGCCTATGGATAGGTTGCTTCCAGATGTAGAAAACACTTGCAGAACTGCATTCCCATAGGAATTGATACATCACTTAGATATATTCATGGATCCAGCAGAGTCACCAAAAGCCTAATTGACAAAGTCCTTCAGTTGATAAAACAATTATGCCTCCCCCTGGATAGGGGACAGCTTAGGCAATTGATACATGTCCTGATAACCTCAGTTTTTAATTACCGTAATGTATTCTGTGTGGGGTTGTCAATATGATGGAAAGCTAGGCTAATGCAACATTGAGTAAGTTACCGCCAGTGCAATATAATGTTATTTTAAGAATTTTACTGGCTGCCACTTATACCAGGTCAGGTATAAGGGTGTAGTATTAACCTATTTGAGGTTAAATATGTTCAGTCTGCCCAATGCAATCATCCTCAGATGATGCCTGTAGCTATTTCATCTGATGCCATGCAGAAAAATACATTATCAGAGGTAGCTCTAGTTTTTAGAATCTTGGTTGGTCAGAAATAAAGCAGGTAATTCAGGGTAAACTGGCTTCTTTTTTTAAAAAATCACCTTGACATTTACAATTTCATAATTGTATTTTTGTGCCACCTGTGACCATTTTTGCAAGACAAAATGTATTTTATAATGTATTGAACTTATTTTAAAATGCTATACACCAGTTAGATTTTTTAAGTCATAAATACTCTTGATCTTTAGCTCACTGTTCTGCTCAACTGAGTTCTCAAGTAAGTTTACAATAATTTAAAAAGTACAAAAGGTTTTAAAAATAGACTAAAGTTAATATTAAAGTAAATTAACAATTAAAAGATACTTTGAGATATTACTGAACAGATGTGAGAAAATTACATTGATTTGATTTATTTGACCTTTTATGATAAGACCTGTGCAGTCCTACTAGCCAAGATTTCAGAAACAATCACTAATAATTAGAAATACATCAGTGCATATAATATATCTAACAGTCCCCTTCAACTTTAATTCCTTAATTCCTGATAATGTTAAGGGTTGCTTGTGGATTTTTGTTGGCAAAATATGGAAGTGGTTTTTAATTGCATTCTTCCAGGATGTTTTTTAGACAGTCTGAGCCACAATCCTGGAATTTCTTAGCAATTTCGCTTCCATATATTAACTGGCTCTGCCAAGCCTAAGCAAGGTAGGACAAATACCACACCTGTTGTGATATCAAATTCTAGCAAGACCCAACTTAAGAGAGAATTCATCTTAACATTCCCTTATCTAGAGAGTCTTTGGTGGTCTCTGAACTCTGTTGCTTGCTTACCAATGTTTCACTACCCAACTAGGCAATATCATCAGTCATCAGAGTCACATTGATAATGTGCCTAGTTGTATAGTGAAACATTGGCAAGCAAACAATCAACTCAGACAGCACCAAGGTCTCCACAGTTCAACCCTGAGCGACACATATTCTCTTCTACTGATTCCCACACGTGCTGAACTTCTTACTTTTTATATAATAGAAATTTAAATAATAGAATTGTCAGTAGAAAACCAACACTGATGAGGCCTTTGAATATCTGATCTTGGAAGATAAAGAATTAGTGAGCACAATTAAGATTCTAATACAAGTCAATCCTAAATAACATTAAGAACATTAGACTAGGAAGATTCATTTATTTATTTATTTTTTTTTACATTTATATACCGCCCCATTCCGAAGACTCGGGGCGGTTTACAACTTATAAGCA
>JANHFL010004618.1:0-14618 GCA_032468155.1 Oxyrhabdium leporinum | reverse complement strand
ATTGATGATAAAAGCCAAAGCGGCAGTACTTTAAGGAAAATAAAAAAGAAACTGGGGAAACAAAAAGATTTTCACAGGAGAGTGAGAGGGGCAAGAGTAGATATCCTGCAAGCTAGACAATGAAGAAAGATAAAGAGAGAAAAGCTTAAAATGGGTAATCAAGATGTGGAAACAGATTGGAATAAAGATCCAAGAGAGGAATATGGCAGACAAGCTAAGAAACGAATAATTAAAGCTTTAAGGCGGTTAAGAGATGATGGTTAGAAAATGGAACAGATTTAAGGTAGCAGGGACACAATTAAAAAAAGAGAGAAATAGAGATGGAATTAGAAGGATAGAAGTACAAGTTATGGTTGATCTTAACTATAGTACATAGAAACAGACTAATGGCACAGGAGAGATAAGATCTATACTCTGTTAAATTCAACAAATTCATTTAAGAGTTCACACAACATTTTAATGTAGCTAACCTGTCAACTTCAACTCCCAGAATTCCTCAATTATGTGAGTTGAAGTCCACAAGTCTTAACATTGCCAAGGTTGGACAGCCCTGGTTTAAACTAAGGCCCAAAGACAGAACACATATCTTACGTCAGTAGTGTAGAGCCATAGAGTAGACAAAGTTACTCTAGCCATATTAGTGCTAAGTGGCTTTCCAATAAAGTTAGAGGAGGTATTTAGAGAGATATCACTATGTATTGCATTGTAATCTACTGGAAGTAATACGATTGCATTGTTAAAATAGGAATTTAAAAGATAATGTGAAACATGGTAAAATTTGTCAGACTAGCATGACAGAAATGAGTACATAGACAAAATTATCTGCTCCATTTATTTTGGATCATATAGGGAGCTTGAGCAATTTAATATCGTCCAAAGAATATGATGGAAACATTTAAGAGGAAAATATTACGTTATATCGGCATACCTGGGCCCATTGAAACACTTTTTCACTTTGTTTTAATCTCAAGTTTTCTCTGAATCCTAGGGAATTTACAAGCTCCTTCTTCTATCAAAACCTTAAGGACGTCTCTATTTTTTTCTCCTGCTGCTCTCTTTTCAATATTTTCTGGGAAGTCTTGCTTGCCAATTGTTTATATCAGCAGTCCCCAACTTTTCTGGCTCTGTGGACTGGTCAGTGGTTGTGGGGAGAGGGGCTGGTTCCGCCCAAGTGGTAAACGTGTGCGCACAACTCCATTTGCATAAATGGAGGGCACACATGCACAAATGGAGTTCTGCACATTCTTCTGCTCGCCCACCACTTGTGTGGCCCGGTTCCCAACAGGTCACGGCCCGCTACCAGGCTGCGGACCAAGGGTTCAGGACCCCTGGCCTATATTATCTCCTCCTTAGTATTTCTATTTCTACTCAGCTAAATATGAAACATGGGCACCCATCCACAACTTTCATGGTGGGGCTATTTCTCCCGAGTTTTACTCCTTGATCTATTTACTCCAATATCTTATCAGAGCAAGGTTCTTGATCCTATTTTCTGGAGCTAAGATCATAGCTCTTCAACATTCTGCTGTGATATAATGTTCGTTCTGAATTTTTCCGCTAAGTAATAAACATCTCAATATTTCAAACCCTCTCAACAAATTTAAGACTAGCAAACTCCCAAATCTATCGTGGGATTCCACCCCCACCCCCATTGTTTCCCAATCTCTTAAATAAAGACATTTCTTGGGGATATCTCTTTATGATTCAGAACAAAAAAGAAAATATTCCCTACATTTGTATCAGATCGCTCCTTGTATTTTTCAGAGATCTGATATGTCAGAATTCTGTTTTTCCCAATACAAAGAGATCATTTCCTTTTATTTTAAATTATCTTCTTATATTGTTATGCACAGATACCCAGATACAAAAATTCCTGCCTTACAAACTACATTAACTTACCAATCTTCCCATACATTATGTAGATTTTTTAACATGGTGATTTACTCACAACTTTCACTGAAAAGAACCAAGAATAAGGATGGAGTGAGGCTGGTTATAAAGAAGGCTGACGCTTCAAAAATTTCCCAAGCATCCTGAAACTTTACTTCTTAAGACTTAACTGCAAACTGACTCTTCCCACCATAAAAAAAAGACAGACACTACAAAAGCAGATTCAGATGAAAGTTCCCTTTTGTGCCCAAAGTAGCACCTGTGGTGGGACAAAGGGGGAGGCAGAATGAGGAAAGTAGCACCAGGCATTGTGATACAAGTCTCACCCCCTTTTCAGGTGTGTTACTTCTGACAGAAGAAACTGAAGATACCCATGGCTCCTGGTGAGCTGGTTTTGTTCGCTTCACAATCTTCTTTTAGTAAATAAAGTGAGATTGGAAGAAAGGTGGATTCCTCCAGAGCCATAGGACATAGTGCTTACAGAACCTCGAAGCTTGGCTTCTAGAGATTCATATAATGTCAATAGGCAAAGCTGCAAGGACATTGGTCCCTACCCATGGATATCATTCACAATGCCACCCACTGTTATCTACCAAACTACAATTTCATTTATAAATCTCCCAAAGCAGCAGAAATATCAAACATACCTTCAAATTCATTCTTTGGCTTATCATCTTGCAACACAATCTACCAAAGTTAATCAAGGTTTCTAACATATAACAAATCACACATAGGTTTGGGGGGGGAAAAGAAATTATAGCTTTTTTGGCCATATCAAGAAGTTGAAATGTTAGATAGCTTCAAATATGGTGAGTTCTCCATCAATGTACTACCTTTACTTTCGCTTATTTTTCATTTTCCGCACTACATTTTGTCACATAGCCATGCTTTCTTAGCCAATTGGTAATAAATGCACAAAGATTACACCCCTGTTGCACGAGCTGCACTGTCTTCCAGTTTTCTTCCAGATGCAATTCAAGGTTCTGATTATTACCTTTAAAGCCCTACATGGCATGGGAACAGATTATCTGGAGGACTGCTTCTCCCAGAGAATATCTATCCATCCCACCAGAATGGATAGAGGGACTACACTCCAGGTTCCTTAGGAGACACAGTGGCTCAGTGACTTAATGATGCTGGAGATGGTTTTTGGTCCAGCAGTTTGAGTCGTGAAGGTGAGGCAAGTGGTAGGGCAGGGGTGGCACCACACCACGGACCCTATGCTCTTGGCGCCCACCATCTAACCTCGTCCTCCAGCTCTGCCCACATCTTGCAAGCAAGGTGGGTGTCAGCTTTGGAAGCCATAATTGCGAGGCCTCTGCAAGCTGCCACAATAACGTGTATGGGAAATAAGGGGTTTTTACTTTCTCATATAGTTAGAGGATAATTTAGACATAACAACATTCTTGATAAATGTTTTAAAGCCATCCTAATTAGCACCTGGAAGAGGAGTGACAAGATGGATGAGGGATGATGGGTATGAGCTTTGATTGGGGAATGTGAGGTATGATGATGGTAAAGAGGTGGATCTTTGAATTCTTTTGGGTGTGGAAAAACCTCGCTTTTCAGATTCAGGGTTTTCCCTGATCTGCCAACATGGTTTCTTCAATAAACTCTGATTTGGATTAATTATTATCTGAGTGCTGAGCGGTTTGTTGAAACTTCGATGGAACCCTGACAGTGGGACGGATCGCGTGCCTCCACCCCCATGCCTCTGCTTCTGCCTGCTGCTTGGAGGGACTGGGCCATGTGGGTTGTACCTGCTTCTGGACACCATTGACCCCTGCGCATGCTCACCTGTGCTGGACATGCCCCCACCCTGCTGATGGCATTCTGAACTAGGGCTTATTTTGGGGGTAGGGCTTATATTGCAAGCAGAATGAAAAATCATGCTAGGGCTTATTTTTGGGATAGGTCTTATTTTCAGGGAAATACGGTACTACTCTGCATTAGCATTGTCATTTTCTGGCTAATATAATGTCGCCATACACTAAAAGAAAAAGAAAAAAGTAAAAAACTTCCAGGTTCCTTCCTTTAAATATTGCCATCTTATGGGAACTTTCAAGCATACATTTTTTGTGCAGCTCGTTTCCTATGGAACACCCTCTTCCCTATGATTGACAGGTCTCTACCTTCTATCGTTCCAAAAATCACTTAATATCTAGACCTTAAAACCTGGGGAGCCCAGAATAGGATGGGGTACATCACAGACTGTCGCATCAGGCTTTTCTGCTTTTAGTTTTATTGCTGTTGGTTTTTATACCATTTGTATTATTTTATATTATTTTTATAGTGCTTTATTAGTTGCAAGCCACCCAGAGTTGTTTTCAGAGGGGGCAGCTATATAAAAATTTTAAATGAACACACATAAAATCTGTTCACTAAGGTGGGGAAGTTATTTTTTGCTAGCTTCAGCTTTTTGTATATTAAATAATGTATGTTACCACTAGAGCTAGTTAATGTCAGCTTTTCTACAGTTAGAATATATAATGAACACTAAATATATAATCTATCTATATATCCTCTCTTGGCTCTCAGATTCTTTATGTTTATGTTTAAAAACATTCATACAAAAGCATGGTAGCATTTATTGTATAAAATCCTCTGGAAAATACAGACTAGATAGAAGAAATAAATTTAGAACCATATTAAATTTAATCTAGTCATCTTTGTTCAATACTATAACACCTAAATGAACATACGTTTAGTAGATATAACCTAATTTAGCTTGACATGAGCTGACATTCATTGTTGCATTTAAGAAATTATGGTTCATACTCTAATTAAAATCCATGTAGAAATCTGACAGTGACAATATAATGTTTCACTACATTCTCTCAGTGGGAATTTTTTGTACTTTTCAACAAATCACCTACCAGCCTGCATACTTACCATTGATCTGTTCCATGAAGCATACATTGCCATTGGTGTTAAAAGCCAAAGTGTCAGGAGTAATGCAAAGGGTCTGGAAGACTGTAGAGTGGACAATGTTCTTCAAAGACTGACTACACTCCAAGCAAATAGCCCAAATATCCTGCTCAGTAAGACCGCTATCTTGCAGTGAAAGGACATCAGCGAGCGACACATTCTCCTGCCAAGACAAGAATTCAAAATTACTCCACATTTCAGCACAGTGAACTTGATGTAGCTAGCACCAAGTAATTCAGAATCTATTAACCCAACACATTTCCCAAAAGTTCAAAGCTTTCTAAGACAAAAGCCTAAAAGGTACTTGTATTTCAGGTTGTACCTTCATGGTCAACTGTTCTAAACCTGCTTACTTAATTCTGCTTTACTTTAGATTTCTTTCCTCTCTCTCAATATTTTTTCTAATTTGCAGCAGCAGCCGTCTCTAAACTTCCAAGTGCATCTTATCCAGAAGAGTGGATTTGATAAATTATAGCAAACATCACAGTATCAGACTGCAGAAGATTCATAGAACAAAGATCTCATAATCAACACTAGAAACTGACTTCATGCTCTGCCTTCTTTCTTCCCTTCAAAGATCTTCTTACCAATGTAAATATTATTTTGGTACAGGCAAGTGGGGAGAAAAACACATAATCATCCATGGGAATTTAAAGGAATCCCTAGAGAAAAATTGTCTGACATTTTATTGATTTTTATATTGCTTTATTTAACTGCCCTGTGCAGAATCCAGCAGGTTCTTTGGTTATTGAAAAGCTGCGGGAAACAAACAAACGAAGAGATGCTTGGAGTAATAATGAAGAAAAGCAATGTGAATGAATATGGTTGCATGCTATATTTGGCAGTGTTTCATGGTGGAAAGAGCAGTAAAATGTGTGCACTTCACTATGTTTCCTGCATGTTGAGATTTGTATTTAGAGGCTCTATCTAAGGTTACACTCTGCCTCTTGGGTAAGAATGAAGATCCACTGCAGAACACTGTGACATAACAGAATTGCTCACGTTCATTAAGAGATGGATACCAGTTGGGAAAAGTCTAGTAAGATTAACTCAGACAATGTCTTGTGAGACCATCTGAGGTTCTTTTGGGAAGACTCGGGATTTAGGCAGAGCTCTCTGTGGCATGAACTCTGCCTTCTACAGGCTGGAGTTATACCCTACCTGTATCCAATTTTGGCTCTGGATAGACTCACCCTCCCACAAAAGGATTGGGTTCATGACTTGGGGATCATCTTGAACTCATTTTTTCCCACTAGAACAGAAGAAGGAGATCATGGTAAGGGGGAATGTGACTCCAGCTTCAATTGGTATTCCAGTTCCAGACTTTCTTGTATGCCAGTAACGAGTAGGTTGGCTTGGTTGCTCAAGAGCAAGACACTGTCGTAGCGGGCACAGCAGCACCTGCCTTTTCTGCATCGCATGAGAAAAGTACATCTTCCTCCCGCTGTCCTTACCATTTTCTATAGAGAGACGATATGTCATATCACATTACAAACTAGTTTGGAAGCATTCCTGCTTCAGACAGGAAGGCAGTGCAGAGAGTGGTGAGGATTGCAGAAAAAATTATTGGTAGTTCACTTCCTTCTATTCAGGACATAGCATATAAGCGATGCTTGAGCAGGGTCCACAGGATAGTCTGGGACACTACATATCACAACCTGTTTTCCTTGTTAACCTTCTGGGAAGAGGCTTTGTGGTATCCGTAGCAGAATATCCAGATTCAGCCACAGTTTTGTTCCATACAGTATCAACCTTGTGAACTCTCAAGCTTTCTCTTTTTGCTAGGTATTCAAGATGGACAGTGATTAGTATTTATATGTATTTATATGTTAGGATGTAGGTATATGTACATGTGTGTGTGTGTGTATGTATGTATATATATATATATATCATGTCTATATGTGTGTTATGTATGTATACACTTTTGACAACAGGCAACAGAATTTCATTTTTAATGTGTGCCAGAGTGCCCACTGAAAAAAAATATGACAATAAAGGTTATCTTAATCCTTAGTCTGAGAGGCCTTCACAACAGTGGCACATGCCTTATCATCTTGCCATACATATTACATGGGGCTGCTTTTTAAAACAACTCAAAGGCTTTGATTGGGCCAAAAGTTAAGATTTAGCAAAGTTGCTATCAATGTTATATAGATGAATCATGTATATTAACACAATTACATTACTGCATTGATTAGTAGTTTAATTCTAGGTCAAAATTCAAAATCACGGTTATTACCTATACACCTTTACACGGTACAGACTCCATTTATAGGAGTTCCTCCAGAAAAGTCCATTCCATTCCATATATTCTTTTAGAGGAGAAATACTGATGATCTCCACACTATAAGAATGCCCCGTGAAGTCCCTTCTCATGAAGTTGCTTTTACGCCTTGGAGCACCTCACCTCTGGAGTACACATCTATTCTTTAGAAAATCTCTTAAGACCTCATTATTCCTGTGGGCAGTTCGCTGCTCATGATGATGGTACTCAGCTTGATTAGCTGAGTGAATTTTAATATCTTTTTTCTTGAACTTTCCATTATTTTGCTACAATTGGAAATCATCTTGAGATCCAAGAAACAGCTATTACATAAATCCTTGTACGTAACTAAATAAAAATAACCACAGTTCTTCTCAGAAAAACATTTAAACTTTTGTGGCAAAGTAATTATAAACCTACATAGAAACAACATAGCATCTTTTGACAGAAATGCCTAAAAATGTTTTATACATTATATAGAACACATCACACAGCATGGCAAATGTAAAAACCTACAATGTGGCTTCTAAGGGGACCTAAATGCCTACAAAATATTGACAATTGGCAGATGTATAAAAAGAGGAAAGTTAGAAACCCAATAGTTCTTTTTTTAAGAAAAAATCCCTTTTTTTTCTTTTTTTCTCTTTTCTTTCCACTCTATGTTTTGTTAAATTTGCTTCATTTATCTATTTTTTATTTATGAGTGCATATGCGTATGTATATAAAAAGTGTATTTAAAGTATTTATATAAAGTAATACCATAGTATAGTAAAGATTTTAATACTAACTAATTAGCTTAAGATCAAAACCTTTATCATATAACGAACTCTTTAATGCAATTTGCAGCCGGGGTGTGTGTTTCAATGTTATACTCAACTTTGTATGAAAAACTCACATAATTTTATGCATGTAATATTGTCATATTAAGTTATCTAAATATGTTCATAATCTTCAATTAGTATTGTATAAACTGTGCTGTACTGAAACAAAAAAAATGTATCCAAGTTTATGACAGCATAATAAAAAGGAAAAAGAAAAAGAAAACTTCTAAGCCTTAAGCTCATGCCAGACTGGACCACCCTCATTTCAGAACCAAAATGGTTGTCTTCTGAAATCAGTTAATGTAGGAGAAGGAGTGGCATCCTGGGGGTAGAGTTAAAAGAGGGATCAGCCTAGAATACCTATGCAGTCACAAGGAGCAACCGCTCCTTGAATTGTATTGACCTTTATCTAACTCCTAGCAGGTGGTAACCATTAGTTGAGAAGATTCTTATGGGTAGGCTGTTTAGCAATAAATCAGTTTAATTGGTACCTTAGATGTAAACCTAGTTTTTCCATGCCTGACAGTTAATATCTTATTGTTTATTAGAATTTCATTATTATACTCTAGAGTTTTGTACATACTTTACTCACTTCCATGCGTTCTTCATTTATTCTATTTATTCTGTACACATTTTTAAAAAATAATTAACTGTAAATAAAACAATAATAATAATACTATGGTCCCAATGGAATGTTCAAATAGAGAGTCTACACTGTGTCCCTAAACACCTACAAGCATGTCTTTATTAGAAGTCCAATGAATGGAACAATTAGCTCAATCCACAGTGTGCTTATAAAACATTCTGGCTTCAGTACTACATTTCCTGGCAAGCCTATTTAAGAATGGAAGACATACTCTCTTACTAAAAGAATACTGTAGTGCTACAAAGCTAAGCCCCATGGCAAATGCTTTCCCCCTGGTTACAATTCTACTGCTGTAAATATAAATGGTCTTACCATATGGCAAAGGCACAAACGTATAAAAATTCTGTACAGACCATGAAAAAGTAACATTCTCTCCAGCTGAGGGTGGCCATATTCGTGGGAAAACAGTTTACGCATTAACAGAAGGATAAAATCACGCCAAGAGTTCCTCTGCTTTTCTGTCCTCATGAAAAAAAAAGTGTTCTAACTCAAAATGAAAGATTCGACTCTATTTATTTTTAATTGTCTAGGTTGCCTTCAAAGAACTGTATAACTTTTTCAGAAGTTTATTATCTGAAATGTTTTACTCCTGGATTTTTATATCCTGAACTGAGTTTCAAGGGGGAAAAGTTCCACTGAGCATCCTAATTGAGTAAAAAGTTGGGATACAAATTTGTTCTATAAATAAAATGGATTTAATTTTCTACATTGGTTAGGTTAGCAGTTCTATTTGATATCTGCTTGGTTTTTATTTTTAAATGTTGATGTTTTTATTTTCTTCTTGTTTTGCTTTTATTTATTTGAAGCTTTGGCAGCATTCCTCCTGTGAAACAGCTTGAGTACAAATATTTTTTAAAAACCCTCTTTTTTCATCAAGCTTCTGAAAAGTGGTAAAAATCTGGCTCTGAAATTAAATTTGGAGGATGTCAGATTTTCTTTTATGATCTACATCAGCTGGTCAGTGCTATTGTAATTTATATTGTGATTTCTTTGCTGTACTTCTAGCCTCTGTTTTGAAGCACAGGAGCACAGAAATACTAGCGATAAATAAAAATAAATAGTATATACAATCATTATGGCATCTGGCCATAAATAAATGAATAAACAAAACAAACATAGCTCTTTCTAGGATAAGTGGAAAACAAAATGTACGTGATTTTTCAGGTGCAATTTAAAGTTACAATGCAACATTTTGGAAGAGTAATGTAATACTTCCCAAAGGATTACATTTTGGACTAAAGGCCAACCTAGTTCAATCTTCCATTTTCAAAATGACCAACCAGATTTCTACAGAGAGCACGTGAAAGTCCCACTACGTCTTCCTGTTCTCATAAGCATGTTGTCTGCAAAGCTAGAGGTACTACGGGTAGTTATCAACTACAACTGGTTGTTTAGTGACCGTCTGAAGGTACGGCAGACACCCACCCCCCAAATGCTACTTACAACCTGATTCCAAAGTAACAGCCACTGCAGCGTCCCTGTGGTCCTTTGTCCTTAAGACCAACTGCAGGGATGCTGCAGAACACACACCCCATCCATCTCCTTCACCATCTCCTCCCACCAGTACTTGCAGGTCTTGGGGCCTGCTTCAAACTCCACTGGGCTCCACACCTTCCTCCTCACCTCATGAACCCCAATCCAATGCAGCTGTCCAGAAAATGGCAGCCACTTCTGGAGAAGTGCCACATGTCCCAGTAAAGGAGTGACCTGCCCTCCTTCCTTAATCCTAGCTCTGGATATCTTTGAAAGATAAGTGACCAATGGATAATGCATGATGATGAGGGTGTGGGGCGCAGTGGGGTGGGAAGCAGGCCTCAGGGGAAGGTAGCAGAGCACGAAGTGGCTCAAGGGATGGGGGAGTCCTCTGAGGCACCCCGTGTTTTAATGAGTGCATCAGGAAGAACAGGGATGAGGGGGTTCTAAGTGGTGGTCACACAGGTACATCAATGTCACTAAACAGCTATCACAATTTCCAACCGTAATGGGCAAGCTCCGTTATGGTCATTGGTTGAGGACTGCCTATATATTATTTCAGCCATGTTACACTCAGTTAAGAATTTAGTAATACTTGTAAAGAGACTTTCATTAAGAGAAATATTGCCATGGTACTGAAGTTATTGCAAACACAGTTTCTCAGGCACATTCTTTAGCAGAACGTCCCTTAATATTAGGATGAATCAGAAACATATACACATATTCCACTTCAGTCTACTTAATTAGAAGTGACTTTTGATAAATACTTGTTTCAACCAGATACTAGCAAATTCAGCACAGCACAGAATTCAGACCAGCTGGGCAATTAGTAATTGATCATATAGGACACTGACAAGTTAAGGAAATTCTGAAGTATGAATGGGTTCAGCCCCAGGACCATGAAAGTCAACCTTACTCCTTTTCCCCACTCTGATCATGTCATTGATTCTAATGAGAGGCATTCCAAAGTCAGGCTGGACAGTAAAAAGCTTGTTTGAAAGCAGCCCTCCCCGCCTTAAAACATTTTACTAATATTGCATGAGAATGACAATACAGCTGAATCATGCCTTTTCGGGCTGTAGGTTTGCAGTGCCTTTACCCACCTGTCCTACAAGAGATAGATTCATGCAATTACAGGAAGTCCTCAACTTACAACAGTTCAACTAGTTCAAAGTTACAACAGCACTGAAAAAAGTGACCTATGACTATTTTTCACACTTACGACCATTGTAGCATTCCCATGGTCACGTGATCAACATTCAGACTATTGGCAACTGTCTCACATTTATGACAGTTGCAGTGTCCCGAGATCATGTGATCACTTTTTGTGATCATCCGACAAGCAAAGTCAATGGATAAACCAGATTCACTTAACAATCGTGTTACTAACTTAACTGCAATGATTCACTTAACAACTGCAGCAAGAAAGTTTGTAAAATGGGGCAAAGGTCACTTAATAAATGTCTTGCTTAGCAACGTAAATTTTGGGCTCAGTTGGGGTCATAAATCAAGGACTACCTGTACTGCATCTTTTATGGCTTAAGCCAGTGTGGTTTTTTTAACTCCCAGAATTCCCCAGCCAGCAAGAATCCTGGGAATCGAAGTCCACACATCTTAAAAGTTGCCAAGGATGTTTCAGAAACTCTGACTTAGGTTAGAGAGAGATCACTTTCATGCGCTTGTTTCCAAGTTAGGAAGGATCTGGGAGGGATGTTGTTCCAAGAGACTCCTTGGCGTTTATATGCCCTCCCTCTCAGCAACTCCCTTACAAAACTAGTTCCTAGGATGTGCTTCAAACGCAAGGTGCAGGAGTTGGTGGGACAGGACAAGTTTCATTTAGAGTAGAGTAGAGTAGAGTAAATTGGAATGGACCTTGTAGATCATCTAGTCCCACCCCTTGCTCAAGCAGGAGACCCCACACTATTTCTAACAGGTGTCAGTCCAGTCTCTTCTTGAAAGCTTCCAAGCATGAAGCTCCCACAACTTCCAAAGGCAAGCTGTTCCATTGGTTGTTCTCACTGTCAGAAAAGTTCTCCTTGTTTCTAGGTTGAATCTCTCCTTGTTCAGTTTCCATCCATTATTCCTTGTCTGGCCTTCAGGGGCTTTGGACAACAGGCTGATCCCCTCCTCTCTGTGGCAGCCCCTCAAATATTGGAACACTGCTATCATGTCACCCCTAGTCCTTCTTTTCATTAAATGAGACATGCCCAATTCCTGCACCCGTTCTTCATGTTTTACCCTCCAGCCCCCAATCATCTTGGTTGCTCTTCTCTGCACTCTTTCTAGAACTTCAACATCTTTTTTTTTAATAGTGTGGTGACCGCTGCCCAGGGAAGGAAGTCGAGGCCACCTGCCCAATTTTAAACCCACCCACCCACCTCGGCCCATTGAGGAGGCGGCGGCGCCACCACCAGCCCAGAAAGTGGAGCCGCTGGAGCTGCTCACCTCGTCCTCCGAGAGCGCCGGCAGGGGATCGAAGTCGCAGCACTCTCCCTCCGCAAACTCATCCATCGCGGCTGCTTCCGAGGGTCCTTTCTAGCCCCCGACGGGGCAAAAGCGACCCGAGAGGACTCGACTTCCAGCGGCCAGCCGGAATCTCTCCGGGATCCGCCGCAACTTCCTCCTCCCCAGCGGCGCCCCGTCCCCACGTTCTTCTTCTGTAGCTAGTTGGGGGGTGGGGGGGGGTCCGTCTCTTCTCCCTCCCCGACGGTTTGGCTCGCCGCGCCTCCCTCCCGGCGCCGTCCAACAAATGTGTTTGCCGAGCGAGGCAGCGCCCCTGGCAACCAAGCAGCCTCGCCCTTGGCCGGACTCAAGCCAAGAAGGGAGGCTCCGCCTTTTTTCCGGGCCGGTGGCCGAAAGAGGAGGAGGCATAGCCGGCTCTCCTTTAAAGAGTAACTCCGCTAGAAGCCGAGGGGAAGTTTGCCCTTAGCTGGCGGCTCCTGAAATGCTGAGCCTTCCCGCCCCCCCCGCCCCTTTTTTTAAAGGATAAATTACGGAGCCCTTTGGTGACTCAAGTCAATGGCGACCAGATGCGGGTCTTTACAAATCGTGGTAACCTCAAGTAGCCCAGGTTAAGCCTTAACATGGCCTTATAAGGGCTCCTTGGTGCTCTCCGATTTTCTCACTGGTTTTTCTCGCAGACCTTTCATTACTCAAACTAGGTAACGTCATCAGCATTAGCAACTGATGGGCTCTTAAACCATCATGTTAGCACTGATGTTACCTAGTTTGGTTAAGGAAATGTCTGCAAGAAAACAAGCAACCTCGGAGAGCACCATTTCAACCCTGAGCTACAAATATTCTCCTTTGGCATTACACAGTCCTCAACTTACAACAGTTCATTTAGTGACTGTTCAAAGTTACAACGGCACTGAAAAAAGTGACTTATGACCATTTTTCGCAGTTACGACCTTTGAAGCCTCCCCATGATCATGTGAACAAAATTAAGATGTTTGGCAACTGCTTCATATTTATGACCGTTGTTGTGTCCCAAGGTCATGTGTGATCCCCTTTTGCAACCTTCTAACAAAGTCAATGGTGAAGCCAGATTCACTTAACCAGGTTATTAACTTACCAGCTGCAGTGATACACTTAACTGTAAAATGGGGCAAAACTCACTTAACAAATATCTTAACAACAAATGTTATGTTCAATTGTCATAAGTTGAGGACTACCTGTATTTCTCAAACTAGACAACTTTAAGACATGTGGACTTCAACTCCCAGAATTCCCTTGGGCAGATTGAGAAACACTGCTTTAAGGGCTGCCTTTGCCCGATGTTCTTGTATTTACTTACGGTTAGTTTGAATGGGTAACTTGGGGTTTCCAGAACATGGTAGCCCCTAAATACTTATCTGTTTGAATTGGATTTATCTAACATGCTAGGCTGAAATGTTGGCTTGTTAATGATTCACTGTGTCCTTCAAACCCAAGCTTCAGATTAATTTGTCTAGCCCAGTGGTTCCCAATGTGGGGCCCATGCCCCACAGGAGGGCAATTTGGTTTTATTTTTCGTTTTGTAAAGTTTTTTATTTTTAAATCTTTATACAAACATCACACTATGTGAATAGTGTGGTATCTGGGTATCATACCTTCAATACAAATAAATTGTTATTCATTATATTTATATCATTTAACCAAATTAAATGATAACCCTAACAAGTTATCATCCATCATTATTTAGTTCCACCAAAAGTCAAATTATACAACACTTCCATGTTATTTTTATGCCAATCACTCTATTTTAAATCTATAGTATAAGTAAAACATTATTAACCCTCCCTATTACATTTATGATATCAAAATCTTCCTTCATTACTTTTTCAACTATGAAATTATTTTCATTTCAATCACCAGATGTCATACCTTTCATACAAATTGGCTATTATTAATCATCTTTATTACATTTAGCTAATGTTATCAATTCAAGTTATAAAGTTATTTTTATATTAGTCGCCATATTCAACATATCGTATTTTTTAATACCAGCAATTTGATTTTTAATGTGGGCAATTAAAAAATGAGCTATTTTTGAAAGCCCACTAATTTTGAAAGCCCGCTAAAAAGAATTATATGTCACTGGGGGGGGGGGGGGGAG
>JANHFL010004617.1:37903-50183 GCA_032468155.1 Oxyrhabdium leporinum | reverse complement strand
CTAATCTTTCTATTATTTTTATTCATTCTATAAACAGTTTATGTTCTAGTATTTCCCCTATCTAATTTTATTTCTGCTTCTTTAGCTTAATGTCTAAAGGATAATTTTACTATTTATCGTCTCTTCTTTTCTTTTGTGCTTCAATTCTTATCCATTTTTTAATTCGCCTCCCATACTCATCTTTATCTCTAACTTCATCTCTTTTTTAGACAAGCTAAACATTTCTCCCAGTACAATCTTGTGTTGCCAATTCTCCCAGTTATCTGCCCATATCCCAATCATCTCATGCTTATCAGAGATATCTTCTTGTCTCTCCAGTTGTTGATTTATCTGTTTTATTTTCTTCAGTCTTTCCTCCTTTATCAGCTGATTTGTCAATCCTATTTTTTGCTCTAGTCCTTGATTTATTTGTTGATATGGCCAATCCATCTGTTCTTTCTACTCCTTTTGCTTGCCCTTTATTTGGCCTTCCACTTCATTGAGCTGTTGCTTTATTTGCTGATTTTTCTGATCCGTATTTTTTCCCTGTTCATATTCCGTTTGCTGGTTTAAATGGTCCTTTTCATCCAATCTTTCTGTTATTTCCACCAGTTCATGGATAGTTTGGTCCTTGTTCCTTGTTCTTTGCAAAATGTTTTCTATTTTCTGCTCCATACCATTGATTAAATTGATAATATCTTGGAACACCAAGGCCACCTCATTAAGAAATCCTCTAATTTCCATAGCTGTTCCTTCAGCTCCAGTCATAATACTAATAAAAGTGGAACAAACAATCAAGGCTCAACTGAGTTCAAAGCATCCAAAATCCTAGAAGAGTGGTTTATTAAATGGAGCTCTGCTCTCAAGTTTCCATACTGCTTTTTCCCCAGTAGGTATTTATTTCACTCCATCTCTATTTCTTTCAAAACAAAGTCAATTATTTAAGCGGGTCAATTCCAATGTTTTCCCAATACCCTGATAATCCAAAATATTTCCCAAGTTCTTTAAGTCTGCTCTATTATTTTAGTCTTTTATTCTAGTTTTCCAAAATCTCTTTTATAGAATTTTTTCTTATTTCCAGCTCTGGTGAGCATAAAGCCATAAACAGGCAATAAACAGTTAAAAATCACATCCATTCTCCTTTGTAAATTTCCAGGAGACTAGGAGTCATTTTTCCTTCTGTCAGTAGATGGCGCTCTCAACATACTTTCCAACATAAGTCTCTTTAAAAACATTTCTTCCGCAGCTTAATCAATTATATTTTTAGAGTCTCTTCTCTAGGATTTTTTTTCTTTCTTGGGGTTGTTTATAAAAAGAATAGAATTGTCTCACCCAGCAACACAGCCTCTGTTCACTACTTCCCTCACTCCTGAACAGTCTTAGGTGTTCTGATTGCCTCCAGCTTCATGGCCGCCATTTTGGCGGCGGCTGTTCCTCATCTTCAGATGAGGGGGATTTTCCAAGTCAGGGAGAAGAGATGTGGCTCTCCTCAACCTGCAAGTTGCCCCCCTTTACTTCACCACCGCTACAGGGTGGCTATGGCTCCTTTCGGAGCCCCCCAACAGGGAAAGCTCGGTGCAGGGCCACAGAGCTCATTATCCTTGCTCCTGACATTGCCCGAAGTGCAACTGGAAGTCCACCACTTTGTTTTCTGTGCACAATTTAACAATTATTGAGTAAAAAAAGAAGAATGACATACATTTCTGCCATCAGAATGTTCTTCTGAGTTGACTCCTTTCTTTTCATAGTTTCTATGATATGGAGGAAGAGATAGTTGCACTTGCAATTTGATTATTCTCTAAAGCTTCTCTGTGTCAGCCATGAAAGGCCATTCTTATTATATTCAGTCCCAAGGTCATCTGGACTGGGAACTTGCAGCCCTACAGCCTTTCCCCCATTTTTCTGTCTTGTGTGTAGGCACTGTATAGTTAACATCGTGTCGGTCATACCTTTCCCATTTCTGATTTAAAACACAGAACTGGTATATTTAATCAGCCTATTGGCCCATTTCACCTCCAGTTAGTTACCTTGTCTGGCAACGCTTCTGGCTGTATGACTGAATCTCTAATCCTAGGAAATTTCTGGATTGACTATGCATGCAACCATCTAATCTGTAGTCCTTCACTAAAGTGAAGGATTAGCAAATATGAGGAGCTGAAACTTTGGACTTGTCATAAAGATACAACATTCAGTAACAATGATAAATTAGTTTTATTTCCATACTGCATTCCCTACAGAGTCCCTGTTTTATATTCAATCTACCTAAAATGCAAGGACAATTTCCCTTCTGATTAATTTATTTTGGGTTTTTCCTCTAGCGACTGCACCGTGCTCTAAACAACTCATTTACGGAAGACAAGCACCAGCTTAAAACAAAGCCAGTTGAAAAGAAGTAAGAAAAATGAGTTTTTAATCTCTTGTTTGCTGATGCATCTGTAGATAAAGATTCCCCAGGCATTGTTTTGTTTTGTTTTAAAGGACAAGAATTTTATAATGTAGTCACACATTGTATAATGCAGTTGACACATTGTAGAAAAGTGGAAAGTTTTATTTATTTGGGAGTCAAGAGAATCACATATCAGACAGTTCCACTTCATCTGTATTGTATAAGACAGTGAAATATTGTAGGAAAGTACAAAATTTTATCTGTTTGGGGTCAAGAGAGTCATATATCAGAAAGATCCACTTCAGCTATACTGAGAGAATGACTTTAACTATGTAGCCTTCCCCTGAATTAATATTTCTTCTCCCATTGATTGATTTACTATGGTCTAACACAATGTTTCCCAATCTTGGCATCTTTAAGGTATGTGTACTTCAACTCCCAGAGTTCTCTAACACATATGGCTGGCTGGGGAATTCTGTGTTTTGAAATCTACGTACCTTAAAGTTGCCAGGATTGAGAAAAACTGGTCTAACACATTGTATTCAGGCACCAACACTTTGAAACCATAGGGTTTTTTTAGGAATAATACGTTAGGATTGCAGGATGTTCATGACAGATAGAAACCATTCTCTGTCTGATAATTGCATTTCCCTTTAAACTTTTTCTTCGTACTGAATAAACAGGGGTTACATTATGTTGTTAACTTGTGATATGATGTGATGTGATATGATGCCCCACCTTTATTATTTTTATAAATCGCTCAAGGTGGCAAACATACCCCTTTCTTTTATTTTCCCCACAACAATCCTATGAGGTGGATTGGGCTGAGAGAGAGTGACTGGCCCAAAGATACTTTCCTACTTAAGGCAGTACTAGAAGTCAAAGTCCTGGTTTCTAGCCTTCTGCCTTCACCACTAGACGTTGCCTCTTCAAAGCCAGTTTACAATTTATCTGACATTCTTATCTAGAACAGTGCCATTGTGTTGCTTATTCCGTTATGAATTTGTCTCTGAAGTCAATTCACAAGCTAACTTTGCAACGCTGCATCAGCTTTGACAGATGTGCTTTTAGCTTCCTTATATTATTTGTGACACAAATAATAACACCCATGCCTGCCTGTATTTTTCCAGGCATCCTTCTTTGTTGGTTTTTCTCACATCCTTGTAATAAACCTAGTCTGGTCATAAAGCAATTTTTAGAAATCTGACAGAACTAAATCCCTGGGTGAATGTGACTTTCCAAATGGTTTTTGATAAAAAATAAATATTAGATTTGAACTGTTGGGACCAGGAACCCTGAAGAAAGAAAGGTTGAGCACCAGCATGTAAATATGTCTATCATGTTGTATTTCATTGATGGATACCTATTCAATCTAACTGCAGTCAAGTTGCCAAACCACAGATACAGAAACAGCAAATCATTGCAGTTAAACGGTGTAAAGAATGACTTTCTGCTCCTCAATAACTCTGATCGATGCTTTTAGGTAATTGTATGAAAGACAGAAATGAGAAATGCTGAAACTAAATTGCTGTCCCTGAGATACACAATCATTATACCTTCTTCATTCACTACTGAAACTGTTTTCCCCAATACTATACATGTAGAGATGCACTGTTTTTTAAAACCTCCAAAATAAAAAGACAAAATTCCCTCCATAGAGAAAAAAATAACATCAGATGTAGCGTTTAAATAAAAAAATGCTTGAAACCTGCCTCATCCTAGTCTAGCCACAAAACTACAAAAGAAGTTGGGGAAACCATGGCTTTCCAGAGATTTGCAGATATTGTGTGAAATTTCCAGCTAACCCTACTGATGAAGATATAGCTCAGTGACCTCTGGAAAACCAGTTTCTTTCAAGGATTGTCCCAGCTGAATATTTCTAGCATACTTCTTGCCTATCCTTGCAAATTAAAACAGAGGCCAGATTCTCTATAATTTAATCATTTGCACCAGTTACTAGAAAGACAAAGAGTAAGAATACAGAACCTCAGCCTCCATAAGCTGCTAGGAGACTTCTTGGAAGCTTCTCGGGAGTATTTTGGAAAGCAAAATACTAGGCTAGATGGAGTGTTTATCCAATCAGGAGGATTATTCATACAGTAAAACAGCAATAGGTTTGTGATTGTTTTGTTGTTTGGCCAGCCTGAAAATGTCCTGGACTCAAGTTGGGACACGGGGTTGGATCCAATTAGGGAAGCTCCCAAGCAATTCAAAATTACAGTAGAATCAAGAAACATAGCTAGAGGGGAAGCTGGAAAGATAGGCCTAAGAAGTCATGGGGATCATAGTTTCCTTTTCCTAGTTTGCCTCACTATGTAAGTGCATATATATGACAAGTTCCTAATTCCTTGTGTGAACATCCCTCTGCAGGTCCAGTCCCAGGAACAGTCAGGTTTCAGTCTGGAACACTGCTAGCCCTGGCAACTGCCACAGAAGGAAATACGTCTGCAGTGTTGAAAAAACGAGTGAAGTGATGCTGAAACAACTGCGGCATGATACAGCTTTTCCCCCCTTGAAAAGAGACTCTCCAGGGACTACCAACGGGAAAGCAGACGCTCTGAATGCTGCTAGGACCTCAGTGATCCAGGAACTCTCAGAACTGGAGAAACAGATCGAACTGATCAAGCAGGAACTGCAGTTAGCGGTGAGCAGAAAACTGGAGCTGGAGGAATTTCAGAGGACAAATAGAACTGTGGAACTTTGAGAGAGTTCATCCTCGTTCCATCTTGGACTGTAATAATTTGTATTACACCTTCACCTTTGGGCTTTGTTTTTGTGTAATGCTAAGAAGTGGCGCCACAGTCAGCAAGCAATAGGTCTACAGTAGCTTCTGCCTTCCTGCAAAAGCAACACTACCAAAAGATGGCCGCATTCTGGTTACTGGAATACTTCAAAGTACCAACAGGTCCTTCTCTGTGGGAAGTTTTAGCCTAGTAGAAAGGGTTGATCTCAGGCTACAGGAATTTGAAGCCTCCAGACCACACAGCACCTATTTTCTTTCTCACTAGAATTAAATGAATTTTTCCACTTTTTAGGGTTTTTTTTTCTTCTTCTCTGTATTAATTAAAACAAAAGAGCAAGAGCCTTTCAAAGATTATTCAGAATTGTTCTCTGCATGGATTTTGCTGTTCAAAGTTTTTAAACTATATAGTTGTGTCTCAAACTGTGGGCTCCGAGGGTCCTGTGTGTGGATGCTGGCCTTCTCTGCAATTGGCACAAGAGGAGTACAGATATTCCCTACAAAATCAGATGCAAAGATTAAGCACATTAGTAAGTGGTTTTCATTATACCCCATTCTTAACTATCCATTATTGAAAAATGATACCACGCTTGGAGGGAAGTCCTCAGGATAGCTTTCAAAAATTGGGGATTGTGGTAGGAACATATGGAAGTTTACTGGTAAAGCCCAGCACTCTGACCATACTATTTTTTGATAATATGTGCAGATTGCTTCTCACTGACAGCTACCATAATATGCTCCTTGCTATTTCTGTTCTCAGAATTGCCAGAGTAAGGTCCACCCAACTTTCTCTATTACATAAAATAATTCTACAGCCACCCTCGGCAGATGTCTTAATTTTGTTCAAAGGTATTTTAAGATTCTTTCATTTTTAAGTTCCAAACAGAGTAGGGCTGTATTTTTTGAGTTGTTCACTTAAAACAAACAAATAAGCAAGCCTTGAATTGTAAAACATTTTGCTTCAATGTGTTGAGTGCTTATACAAAATGTATTTGGCAAAGCATTCAAAATGCTTTCCTGTCTCCTAACATTTACAACTGTTACAGCATCCCATAGTCACATAATTGCCACTTCTGTGCTTCACAACTAGCTTGCGACAAGCAGAGTGAATAGAGAATGTGGAAATAAAATCATAAGTCACGGTCACATGATGTTTCATTTAATGACCGAAGCTAATGTGCAGTCATATATTTGTCACAATCATGTGATTTACTGCCTAATAACCCCAGCTTTGCAAATAATCTTATTAAGAATGAAAAAGTATAAAAGCAAATGTTAACCATGAAAAATTCAAATAGCAAAATAAAATAAAAAAACCAGTGGGAAAGTGTGAAAAGGGAAAGAAAGTGTGAAAAAGAAAGGCATTTTGCTTTTCACACTTTTTCTTTCTTGTTCTTTACACCAACTATGAAAGAGTTGCTCATTTCAATTTTGGTCACTAAGCAAGGACTTATATATTCTTTGGACAAAGTTCTACCGTTTTGCCACTTTTTTCAGACTAGACCATTTTCCCAGTCTTTGCTTCCACAAAATAATCCTCTCGCTGCCCTTGACAAGATAGATGGCCTGAGCGTATTTTTTAAATGTCAAAGAAGAAATTTTAAAACTACCAGTTAAAATATTCTTTAAAGTGTTTTTGTATTACCAGAGTCTTATTTATATATATATATATATATATTCCATGTCATGTTCTGAGAAGCTATCGTTTTAGGCTGGTGGCGGGGAAACTCTAATCCCTCATTAATCCAAAACTAACTCTAGTGGCTAAATGTTTTTTTGAAGCTCGGTGGTATCCTTCAGTGAAGTGTGTTGTGTAAGTTGCCAGTGATGATGGCTTGCTCTCCAGTTGTTAAATGTGTATACTTCATGCGGGTGCTATACAAGCAGTGGATGCAACAATATATGGTGTACAACCAATCGGCATTATCATTCTGTCTCCCATTCCCCTAAACCACCCTGCCTACACACACACACACGTCAGTATGGTCCAATTTACATGCTACTCTAAATGACATAATCCTGGTCTCAAACGTGATTTCGTATTATTCCAAGCAATATGCTTCTTTTTTCTCTTCTCTCAACACTGGGTCCTCACAGGAGCTGACAATGCTCACCTTGTACAGAGGGGGCTGCCGACAAGGAATATAAGTATGAAATCCAACCTAGTCAGAGATCCAGAGTATGTATTATATTATGTTGATTGGCACACGAGTAGCAACAGAAGAGGCAAATCAAATCAGAGTAACTTACGTTACTAGGGCCTTGTATAATTTGACCGGCTCACTTTCAAGTTCTTGTGTCAATCAAAGATTGAGAAAACATAGCCTATAGACATGCCACATAGGTTTAGCTTTTCCATCCAAGATATTTCCTATGTGAGAATATGAACACAGACCCATAATGGGGATTAGCTCCATAAAAACTGCCAACAGTTTTTGTGTAGTAAACGCAGTACAGTAATCCACCAACAAAATGTGCTGATATTAATATCTAGATGTCTAATGCCTGTCTCTCTACTCACTAGGTCATCAAGTAATTTTATCCAATTAAGAAGCCCCTCTCTTTCCTTAAGTAGTTCATTGGCATCTTCAAATATCTAAGAGAAAGCCAGCACTACAAAACATCTTATACCTTTGGTGTCAATGAGTGAAGTCTTTTCTTGACTTCTGTAAGTTGCCCTGGCCATCATCTTTTCTGAATGAAAATTCTGGTTGGGGAATGTGCTGGTTTTTTTGTTTTATTTTGGTTTTAAATAAATTTTAATACTAATTGTTCAGGCTTGTTGATTTGTTTTATAGTTTGGATCTAGCTGACAAGCCGGTTGGATGACAAAATGCAGACTAACTCTGTGGAGAAGAGTTATGTTTTATTTGCCCAATATGAAGACTGTTTTCCATGAATAATCTGTAAATGTGGGGGATGAGAACGAACTTTAATTCAGAGATAGAAACTGATAAAAACAAATAGGTGGAAGACGACATTCCTGTTGCAAAACCTTGATTCTTAAAAATTAAC
Source organism: Oxyrhabdium leporinum (assembly GCA_032468155.1). Classification (NCBI taxonomy): domain Eukaryota; kingdom Metazoa; phylum Chordata; class Lepidosauria; order Squamata; family Cyclocoridae; genus Oxyrhabdium; species Oxyrhabdium leporinum. The sequence continues at coordinate 42,063 of JANHFL010004617.1, read as the reverse complement.
CATAACTGGGATGGCTGCTTGCCTAGTGAATTTTTACCCTTCAAGGTAGCTCATGCCTAACTAGGACTTTTTGGTTATCCTCATCCATTTTTATTCTTCTCTTTACAGTATAACTGTTTTTCCTTCCCCATCTTTATTTTCCCCAGTTAATCCATGGATAAAATGGACTTCATCACAGAATCAGCCTTCTATGTGATACAATGATTCAGCAGATTTTTTTAAAAAATGACCCTGTAATCCTATGCATCAGGGTGGAGTCGGGACGACTGACTGGAGCTGAGTGTTAATTGGCTGCATGCCTTTCCTGACGCCTATGTGGAGTTCATAGCAGACAATTACTCATTGCTCCCAGGGAGAAATATCTGCCATTATCTAGAATTGAACTCATAGCCTCCTGATTGTGAGGCTAGAGCTCCACCTCTAGGCCACCAAGCTGCTCCAGCAGAATATATTAGATTCATCATCATTATATTAGACATTGTCTATCCACTGCAGGATCTTCTGCATGTTTCCAACCAATATGGTCCTGAGCTTTCTTTTGCCAATTGGGCCTGCAATACTTGCTGATGTCATCAATCCATCTTGTTTTAGGGATATGAGATTATTATACATTAAATCAATTACTGGTTCACCTTGGACAGTATCAGCTCAAGGACTGCATACCCAGAAATAAAAACCCTTCAATATTGTCAGAAACAAAAACATTTATTCAGAGATGATTTTCTATTGAGTGGGCATCTTGCAACTTGTATGCATACCTTAGCACCCAAAGACCGTCTTGTTTAAATTCAATGGCAAATACCATGTTTCAATAGCTATTTTCTTATTATATATTGCATATAAGTACATCCTCAACCTGAAATCACCATCTTGCCTAAATTTGGTGGAGAGTATGTTACCAATAGGAACAGGAATGGGAGTCAAATCATTCCCATCCCCAACTTTAGCATTCCTGGGTAAAGGCCCAAAAGCATCACTGAAAGTCTAGGGAGTTTTATTGGTAGGCGATTAAGGGAGGGAATGTAGTTGTTTATGCATTTCATTGAATTCATTAACTCATCCCCAGTAGCATACCACGTCAATGAGAAGAAAGCCAAGAACATAATAATAAATGAGTCAATTGGAATAATATCAACTCCCTCCCAATACTACAAAGAGAAAATATAAGCCCCAAAGTAAACCCAAGAAATGTGCCCTCAATTTTAATCAGCGGGAATCAAAACTATGTTAAAATGAAAATAGTTTAAATCTATTTCCAGGACTGCAGCAAGTGGGGGCTGTACTTTTGGGGGGAGCGGGGAGAGTATTCCACAAAGTGAGAACTGTACCAAAGAAGTTCTGCTGTCTCACTCCTGCTGTGTGGATCTCACAAGGGGAGGATATTTTCACAAGGCCTTCTCTCAATGACTAAAGCAAATGGACAGATTCTGACGTATCCTGGTGTACTCCAAAAAGGGAATGGGTTGCCTCCCAAAGCCAGACATTCCTATTTCCCACCATTCCATTCAAAAAGTGCAAAAACATGCTGGGTTCTAATCCTTTAGTTAGATCTTACATAATAGCTCTTTAGCTATTGTATGTACATGGATATACAAACTTCAAAATCCCCAACTGTCCATATCCAAGATCAATTTACAGGCTCAGTATGATCGCAAGAATGGGGGGGGGGGGATTAAAAACAAACAAACAAACCCACAAAGCAAAAACAAGGGAGAACCATGACAATTTATTGAAGACAATGCCCTTTGAAAAAATGCCTATGAAAATCTCATTTTCATAGCAAAAGAAGAGAGAGTAGCATTCAATAAAGCCTCGGCCATTGTTTGACAACTCTCTAGCCAACCAAAAGGAGGTGACTTCCCTGAAACAGTGGTCTCCAAAACCTAGTTCTGGTCCAGAATTGCTTCCCTCATTGCACAGAAAACGTTCAAAGCAAATTAGGCCCATGCATCTGAGGGTGATCCAGTTCCCATTTATGCAACAGATTGGCTGCAAGAAAGCACTGGCCAAATGCTGCCAACGGGTACCATTTGTGCTTACCCTTAGTATTAAAAATTATCCAGGCAATGTGTCAAAAAAGTGGCCTTTTCTCGAAACGGCATCATGATGTAATTGGATCCAAAATTATGGATGAGACCAAGTATGTGTTTCTGCATTATCAGAACAGATTACATATGATGAAGAGATGAAATATAGTGAAGGTCACCATTTTCTCAATGCCTCAAGTTCCAAGATGTACTTTGTTGGCAATTTTCAGAAAACATGAGTTAAAAGTTCAGTTTGAAATAGGATGGGTGCATCGCTGTCTTCTTTCTTCAGAAGTAGGAATGCCTTCTGTAGACTACAGCATTCCAGATGCACCAGCAGACATTAAACTGGGAAATCTGATGACTAGAAAGAAGAGTTTCCCCTTTTATCCAAAACAGAGAAACAATTAGCTTAAAAATCACGAGAAAGCCAACTGAGCTATCCCAAGTGGATTTCCCAGTTTAAACGTTGCTGCCTGGTTTAGTTCCAAGCCAAATGATGTCAACACTGATGATTCAGGGACCAATTGACTATCTGGGCCCCACAAAAAAAGTGTATTTAACAAGACAAGTGAGAACTGGCTTGGGAATTGGCAGTACTTTAAAAAAAAGTGAAGAGAAAAACAAAAAGAACACATACACAAAAAGAATAAACCAAGTTGTTCCTTTACAAAGAAGTCAAAATAGGGGAAAACCTAGCTGGCAACCAGCAGTATCCAGACTGCTAAACAATGGCAGGTATGGGAAGGGACAGTGGAGATCCTCCGGCCATACATATTTGGATATATCAACCAATGTAGATCCGATGGAAGTCATTGGCTCCAAACGCAGCATTGCACTTGGGACATTTGCGCTGCCGAGTGTCATAGCGAGTCTTCACACATTCAAAACAGAAAACGTGAAAGCATTTGGTGAGCACAGCATCCTTCTTCCGCATGTTGCAGCAGGGGCAGGTCAGGCGAGCCTTTGGGAAAGATGGGGCAGAGTTTAGGAGCAGATGTCAACCGACAAGTCCTCCCCTTTTTAGTCTACGAGGGAGAAAATGTTTATTCTTCATCCTGGAAAGGCGAGAGGGCTCTTTCCTTTCATAAAAGGAAATTTTAAAAGTTCTGCTTACACAATATATCTCCCAAATGAGTCACCCCCAACTCCACACTAGTGGCAATTTTTTATCTTTCTCCAAACTTACAAAGATATGCCCAAACCCACCAAACCCAAGTGTCTATAGACCTCAAATGGTCTACCTTATAGTCTTTGATCTCCTCCATGAGGATCTCATCACAGTTGGGAATCATGTCTGGTTTCTTAGTTGTCTCCAGTTTTCTTCGTAGCCGAGAAATGTCCTCCTACAGGAAAAATATTAGTTGGGTAGGCCTGTTATCTTCTTGCCTTTCGAATGGCAAAGAAGAATGTCAGGCTCCCATTCTAATGGAAATAAATAAGGTAAAAGGTTCATAAACACCTACGTTTTGGCTTTTACCGCCCTGCAGTTTCACATGAATTAGAAAAATTCATGGATCTATTTTAAGCTACTGTGAAAATGAGAAAGCTGTAGTTCTTCCATTATTATTAGAGCCCTGTAGAACTCTTTTGGAACTCAAAAACTGAATTAAAATTGATATGTGAATTGTGGGAGCTCCAGTTTGTTTAGCGCCAGCATTGACAACTATCAAAAGCAACAGTGGAAACAACTGAAAGTGAGTCACATAACAGTGACCAAGCTATCAAACTAGAGGAGCCAAAACGCTGTCAGAAAACAAGAGGCAGCCATATAATCTGAATTAATGAAACTGGAAATAAAGGCAAATTGTTGAGAGGTAGCTAGCCAAGCAAAGGACTGCGTGACGGTTACCTGGGCTCGTTTGAAGTTGAACATGTCTTTTTCTTTTGTTACACTATTTTCTACAATCTCATCCTGGAAGTCATGCAACTTCTTCTGCGCCAGCTCCAATTGGGCCCGAAGGTCATCAGCTAGCTGAGCAGCATCCATAGCCTAAAAAACAAAACCGTAACGTTTCCCCATTCCACTTCTTGAAATTTACACAAGGGCCAAGTCTTCTCATTTTGACCTTCCGAGCAATGAAGACATGATGTGAAACCTAGCACCTCCTGAGGTATATACATTGACACTTA
>JANHFL010004617.1:21254-34578 GCA_032468155.1 Oxyrhabdium leporinum | reverse complement strand
CCCCCCCCCGAGTAAGAAGACAGAAAAATATCCACATTCTAAACTCCAATCACCTCTTATCTAGTCATTAAAGAGTAAATCAAAGATTTAACATCCTTGAAGAATAAGACTGCTCTTCTTGCCTCTCAACTATCTCATTACTACTTCTTACCTGTTTTGCCATGGCTAGTTTCTTCTGCAAGTATTCTATCTGTTCTTCCACAGCCCGGATTTTTCGGAGAGCGTCCTCGTCAGCCATCTTTTTGCTCTCTTTCTTCTCCTTATCCTCCAATTCCTTCAGTCTTTGTCTTAGCTCTTCCAACTATACAAGCAGAATTGTCCAGGAGAAAAGTTGTTGTTTTTTAAAGGAATAGAAAATGAATATTCAAACAGTAAAGGAGGAGGCTAGCTCAAAGGATCCTAAAGTTTGTTCATAATTATTTGGAGGAAGTAAAAAGGTTTGATATATCTGCTAATTAGCAGTAGGCAGAATGCCATCTTACAAAATTTCACAAAAAAGAGGACTCTGCATCAATCTATTGAACTGTATTGTAGCAGTTGGAGAAAGAAGAGAAATCACATCACTGGTTTAAATGAAAACAGAAAACAGAACTGATTCCACTCCAGTTTGTGACACAAAAAGATAATGACATGTCATGTTCTTTTATATTCATTATAAGGTCAGCATGTCACTAGAATCCAACACCCAAATATTCTTGTTTTCCTGTTCTCTTTGTTTGGTTCCTGTTCTTTGTTTGTTCCATGACTTTTTAGACTGCAAGGAAAAGGCAAGGATTCTTTTTTATAAACTTGTAAGCCAAATTACTTTTTAAAGCATCATAAAGCAATCTGGAAACTTGGAGTCAAATTAGAAGTGATCTCCATTTAATATTTAAGTCAATCCCTTTATATTCTGCATTTCAAGCATTCAGATTCCACTTCTCGGTACATTTCCAACTGACAAGCAGAATCGGAATGCTTGAAATACAGAATATTAAAGGATAGGCTTTAAATATTAAATGGAGATCACTTCTAATTCGACTCCAAGTTTCCAGATTGCTTTATGATGCTTTAGAAATCAGAGTCCATTATATTATGGGAGAGATTAGAAAAGAAAATACTTTGGACCACATCAAACATGATTACCTCAGCTTTAGCCTTCTTTTCAGCAGCCATCAGTTGAACTTTGTCTCTCTGCTCTTTGGGAGCAGAGCGGTACATATCTAACAACAACTTCATTTCTTTCTGGCTCTCTTGTGCCTTCCTGAGTAGATTGGAAAATAAAACAGAATTTGTAAGGGTAAAACTGTATAGCACTGTCTAGTTGCAAACAACAATTCAGCTCACTCTTCCCACTAAGTTAGGGCTTATTGTCCCCAGGAGTGATGTTGGGGACAAAACAGAAAAAAAGGCGATTCGTTTTGTTCTATAACTGTAATGGAACAAATCAATAAATGATCTCGACCCTAGACAGAGTCACAACCAGAGGTTGCAAGACCACTTCTTGCTAAGTAAAAGTTCCAAGAAAGTGAGTGTCTCATAGGAGAAAACCTGAAAAAATGCTGGCTGTGAAATGTGATCAAATGGTCTAGAAATTGCAACTTATACAGCTGAAAGGCTATTAACTGGTACCGAATGCTGTGAGCAACTCACAGATGCTTCGTCACTTCACTGGTGCAAGCGGCCTGGAAGCAATCCCAGGTGACTTCCACAAATCTAGGGATCCCCTTTGTAAATTGACAATATCTGCAAAGTTTAACCCACTGTTAAAAAACGAAACACTTTTCAAGATCTAGGACCCAACTTTAATCCCTCTGTTTCTTTTTTTCTTTTTTTGACACAGTAATGTCACACAGGAACCACAAAATAAAAATCACCTTCAGCTATCACAGTACAACTCACCAAGAAAAAAAATATGCAGATCAACTTACTTAAGATCTGCCTTCAATTGCTTGACCAACTCGGCTTCTCTCTTCCTTCCATCATCATGTTTCCCTTTGTCCTTCTCTTTGGTAGAGTCTCTTTCCTTCTCAGATTCCTTTTGCTTCTGCTTTTCTCTTTCCCTTTCTTTCTCCTTTTCCCTTTCTCTTTCTTTTTCTTTTTCCTTTTCTTTCTCCCGTTCCCGCTCCTTTTCTCGTCTTTCCCTCTCCCGTTCTTCTTCATCTCGTTTGGCTTTAATTTCCAAGGCATCTTCTGAGGGTCCCTTGGAGGTTGCAGCATGAGGATCCTCAGCTTCCTGTTTGATCTCTGGTGGTTCCTCCTTGGCGTCTTCAGTGCTGGATTGGGAGTGCAGGACAGCACTGCCACTGCGAGAACGAGTCTGGAGTAGAAGAACAATTTATTAGGGATACTTTTGATATGGGTTTTCAAAAAAACAACTCTTCTTCTTTACCTTCATTTTACAGTGGTAGCCAAAACACACCAAAGCAGAGTTTCCAAAATGGGGTAGGGTGGGATACTTTTTTGTTCACCCAAATGTGAAATGTATCATCCTTCACGCCCTGTGTAGTTGATACATGCAAATATTCTACTCTGAAGAGGGAACATTATTGATAGCAGCAAGAATGCTCTGTGCATAAAAATGGAAACATACTTTAATTCCCACAATAGATGGCTGGCTGGAAAAAATTGATGGAATTAGCAGAGATGGCTAAACTGACTGACCTAATCAAAGGATACAGCTAACTTTGTTTCCAGTTGGAAACCACTTCTCGACTTTGTGTCTGAGGTGGAAAACAGTGAAACTTTGACTTTGGGTTTTGCTGATTAGGTAGGTTTGTTGTTATATACATGGCTAGTATGTATTATTATGTAAAAGTAAAAAGTTGAGGCTGTATATTATTATTTTATTCTGTGCTAAAAAGGGTAGGAAGTCAATGCCTCTTTTATCCTGCACTTGTCTTCCCTTCTTCCTCCCCTGCTTTCCCACTGTGTTCGTTTTTATTTGTATTTTATATTTTGATAAAACTAATAAAAAATTTGGAACTTGAGGATGGAATATTATGGGGAATTCTGAGATACTATAATACATTCCGGGGGTGGGCCAGCAATCTTTAGAAATAAAATTTTCTGAAACAGGCCATGTTTCAATTAAACATGGATTCAATTAATGGATCAATTCAAGCAACTAATTTCAAGCAACTAAAAAAATTTGGATAGTTTAAGAAACATTTCTAAACAGAGTGCTTATAAAATGATAAATATCAAACGCTATTTTTAAAAAAAAGCACAGCTGGTCATGCAGACAATATCCCACATGCTCTTCAAACCTGAACTAACGCACACGCCTTTTTGCTTCCAGTTTTTTGAGACAATCTTTATTTTTTCCATCTCCCTTACCTTGCTCAAGTCAGACTGAGCCTCCCTCAGCTTCCGCTTATATCTCAACACCTCCCCTTTTAGCTGGTGATTATGATTTTGGAGACTGCTGATGAGATGGCGCATCTCTCGATTGATGGGGCCTACAACACATACATATAGCAGATGTATTATATCAACTTCTCCTCAATTTTGCCATTAATAACCCTTCCTCAAATAGACTAATTCCTAGACTAATTGTAACCAATGAAGATCTATATTAGGGACCACTAATACGAGCCTCCAAAACAAATGAAATATCACCTCTCAATGACCAAAAGACCCTCCTTTTGACCTCTGATCATTTCCAGTTATTGAAATGCTGCACACAAAGACAGTGTCATATTCATATTAATCACAAGAACTTTGCAGATGATCAAATAGCAGCTATCCTTCAAAGTGGTGCTTATAAAAGGCTTTATCTCCTGTGATTTTAGCAATCCAATTACAAAAGGACCTATGCTGGAATAAAAAAAAATACTGCGAGAACACACAGAAACTACCCTTAAAAAAACCCATGCTAATAGATCAAAAATACTGTACTATAGAAGTGGAAACCTCATGACTCACATCCACCCACCCACCCATCCATTAAATTTGTGTGACATCATACTTTAGGCTTACTTAAAAGATCATATACATCTTAAAACCAATGGTCCTTTAATGTTCAATCATGACGAGCTATGTCATTGGTAAAGTTATGCAGTGTTAAAAAGATTATTTGTGCAGGTGGTCTTGCAAAATCAACGAAGTAGGATCTCTATGAAAGACCTGGTATGAAGTACCTGCTTGTTCATTAGCTGCAAGAGTCTGTTCAAATTCAATCCGCAACATCTCATATTCCTTGCGAACCTGGGCAAGAGTGTCTTCCAGCTGAATAACCTCTGTTCGTAATTTCTTGTGTAAACTGACCTCATCCCGCTGGCAAGACAAAACAATGGTTACTGCATGAATGCTGCCATGGTGAAGGAAGGCTGTAGATACACTTTCTAGAACCATAACGGGTATTCCCGTTAATTTATGCAGTTTACTTGAAACACAAAATGTGATAACATCTATTTCTGTCTGCACCTTTTTTTTTAATTCTACGTAAGTAAATAGTTACTTGCTATTTACCTACAGATGGCTTTTGTCTTTGCAACCTTCGCCTGATCGTCCTGATGTTGATACACAGGCTTTAAAGATGGTGTTGCAAAAACATTTTCACCCTGAAATGTTCCAAACTAGCAAGAGCCATATATCACATAGCTGGGACTAGCAGGAGTTACCATCCAAAGCATTTGGAATGAGAAAAGCAGCAAAAGGTATAATACTCATTTTCTTATATTTTCAGGACAAAGTAAGAGATACAAAGGGAGAAAGCCATTACCTCAATCAGTTCCACTTGGCGCTGGTGAGTACTTCGGGTACCATGTAGCAGAGTCCTGGCTTCATCCAGCTGTGATTTTAACTGGAGGCTCTCATTATATAATACAGAGAACTGGGACTGCATGCAACGGTATTCTGGAGTTTCCTTCACTACCTCTTCCACTGCCCGCCTTAGATCCACCTGGTTGGGCCCATGAAAGAGAAGTGGTTCATATATACTTGATAGAAATAAAGGCAATAAAACGCAATCCAAAAAATACACAAGGAAAGAAACTGTCCCCAATCTGAAAATTAGGTTCAGGTATTACCCTTTCAGTCATAACAACAAAGACAATCTTTGGAACCAAATTCTTTCCAAGGTGGTTAATAAAATAAAGTTGCTATCAAGCTTTTACATAAAATCCCAAATGGCCATTAAAAAAGAGAACAATAAATCATGAAATCTGGCAATATAATCTGAAGCTACTCGTAATTCTTAAATTAAAGCATATACATGTGGTAAACATTTATGTATTGCTCTGATGAAATGTAATCAACACCCTGCATATTTTGTAGCAAACTTTATATATGGCATAATAAAGTAAGAGGATGCAGTATGATTTCCAAACAATCTTTTAGAGTATCTTGAAGGCAAAATAAAGAGAGAAGCTAAAAGAACTGCAGGACAACTTCTTGAATTGAAGTTATCCCATAAGAGACTTGTATTCAATTCACACCATGAGATATATCACTGGATATTTCGATGCAATGTATTAAAACTAATTCAGAGCACAATCAACATTGTATTATACTCTGGAGAAAGTGATTTATATTATTAATCAATTTGACATCTATAACATGGAAAATCCCACGAAAAAAAGTAAGCTATAGGTTTGCAAGGAATTTATAACCTTGGTTCATACTACTGTCTCAGTCTTGGCAATTTGAAAATGTGTGAGCTCAAACTCCCAGAATTCCCCAGCCAACATGTTGGCTGTAGAAATCTTAAATTTGATGTTCATGTATCTTCAAGCTGCCAGGCTGAGGCACACTGGTCATTATGAAGAATGCCAGCTTTAGTTTCATTTTTTTCAACTGATCATTGCCTATAAACAAAATATACCGGAACTCAGTTATTTATAAGTTTGATGGCATTGCTGAAACCATGACACCCCAAGACATACCAATGTATTTTCCCCAAGTGTATTTTCCCCAAGTGCAACAAGTGTTCAACATTGCCATTTCCCCACCTGCAACATTGCTCTGAGTGCTTTATTTTTAGAGACCTGACTTTATTTTATATCATATGAGTAATGTCACCTATTAAATGTTGCAATTATAACATTGAAACAAGGCTAAAGTTTCAAGAAGTTTTCAACTAATCAACTGGATAATCAATGTTATTCCAACTGTATATTCCTTGCAATAAAATATGTATCACAACATGTCCCTAATTTCAAGAGACACTTAAGAGAAGAGTTCCCTAAGGCAATGAAATGATCTTAATATCTTGATTATGTTTTTGTTTTTCCAAGTAAAATCAAAACAGACAGCATATCTAGGATATCATATATACAACTTTGCTGGATGGACAATTCAACAGCAATCTAGTTAAAGCTAAACAAATCTGGGGGGGGGTGTTCAGAGACTAGATGGAAGAGTGCTTCAAACTTAACTATCTGGCTTTCGGCTGTATAAGGAAAATATATATTAAATAATGTATGTAATAATCTTGTTTCTATTTTGGAAACAGGAATCTGTCTCTATTTTGGAATAAATATCAGAGTAATAATTAAGATAATATAGACAAAGTATGTTGTTAATATCTTCAGTTTGTCCAGAGGGGGGCAGCATTGCATCAGAGAAATCTGCTTCCTAACTACTGGTATACCAGTTACAATGAAGCTAATGTCAACACAGAACATAGAGAATGTGGAGTTATTGCAATGGTTTTTTTTAAAGAAAAAACAGAAAGTAATGATGAATTAAGACAATAAATCAAAGCAGTTTATATCTGCTGAATTCTGCCCATACCGTAGACCTGGAGAGGTTGCAATTTATATCAGTTTGAAGGGTCAATAATATCAGAAAAGGAGTAGTTTAGGACTTCTAGGAGATTAAATGGATAACTTAACCATCTGGTAGACTTAAGACTTTATCGAATTTAACAAAGCTTCCTAAAATGTTTTAAAAGGACCAATAAATTCTTAGATATGAGAAGGTTTCAGGCATCACAAAAGTGATGCCAGCAGGCTGCAATTCAGTATGGATGCAAGTTTTGCATCTCTGGCCTACATTTAGGGCATGCTCATTTTGACAAATAGCGAGTTCCAGGCTAGGTAGGAAGCTGCTTGTTTTATTCAGACCTTGAGCTCTTGTAGTAAACTAAGTAGTTAATCATCCTGATCCTTTTGATATACTTGGAACAATTCATCATTCACACTCTTCCTCTTGGGATCTGGCAGGCCCCTACCCTTTTAACTTTCCAGAAAGCACTTAAGAATTTACTTTTCCCCCAAAGTATTGTTATGGACCACGCCGAGGAAGTTTGGTTGCAAATCGGGTTTTTCTGTTCTTGGTTTTATTGTTTCCTGTTTTACTGCTTATATTCCTGGCTTGGGAGCCACCCAGAATTTGGTTTTAAGATGACTAGCTACTGTATACAAATGTCATTAATAAATCCATAAGTTCACTATACAAATGCAATGATCTGCCCTTTATGGGAGCTGCTGTGGTTAGAAAGGGCTACCTTTGGCTCCAAGAGATATTCCCGTGGGCCAAAGCCTTTTCTTGGAAAGAGAGCTGTTTTCAGTTCCTGGATTATCTGTCTCACCCACATATCCAGACTGACTACTATACTCCGATGAATAAGCAGCAGACTGTAAAGGTTTGGGGTTAGGACACTGGCCAAAACCAATGGTCTTCCTGACTTAAATTTCTGATAGTGTCCTCCACGTTCTGCAGAGATTTCATATCTGCATACATTCCTTCATCCATTCAGAAGACATACCTGGGAAAACTGGTCCATTCAATAACACAAAGACAGGAACTATTGACTGCTAATTCTGACTCTTGGATGGACTCAAAAATTAAAGCCTTGCAGATATGAGAGTGAAGTACATTTTCAAATTTAGCGCAGTTTCCAAACTTTTGGGAAGCACATGCCCTATTCATACCTTTAGCTTGTCGTTCTGAGTTATCACCTCCTCAAGATCCTGACGCAATTTTTCTAGTTCACTCAAACGGTCTTCGGCAAGTTCCTTGTTTTCCTCAAGTTCTGCATTCATCTCCTCAAACTGCAAAATGGAAGAACACCAGGATCACAAATGTGTAACATCCTTTGCTTTCTGCTCTCACTCTCTGATTCCCCCGCTACCTCTATGCCGCTGAACCTTAAAAGTTACCTTTCGAGAGTTGATTGTGATTGTACCACCATAGAGACTGCTACCTGCTCCATATACCTTGTATCCTTTTGAGTTTACCTGTAACATTTACAATTAAAAAAAAACATATATTAAGATTATCTGTTTTGAAACATTTTACAGCTGTTATTACGAGGGCACTGTTCACAAAGCTGCAAATTGTGCAAAATGAAAAGTTATCCAGTTGGAGTTAAGGACTGATCCTCACTGCCATAATTAAATAGAAAATGATAATGTATTTGGTCTCCCCAGCTTTTCTGAAAATGTTTGAAGATTTCCCTCTGCATACATACAAGTTAAAAAGCTTTTTTGTTGTGCATTTTAACTTTTGAAACTAAATTATCAATAGCAATAACTTCTTCCCCTCATGGAGATGTATATAGATAATGCAGAAAAAATGGATTAGAGAAATACTTAGCCATGATTTATGAAGAAAACAACAATGAATTAAAGACTTTATTCTGACTCAAAACAATTTCAAAAGAGGTGTGAAAGCAAGCCAAATTCCAAAATTTTATTTCATTCAATTTTATTAACACATTGCTTTTAGAATAGCATATTTATTTATTATAATAATAATACAATTTTGTTTCTTTCAGGGAAAGGCAGGAAGCTATTCAAAGCACTACCACAAGCTGGTGTAAACCTTTTCATAATAAGTGAGCAGCCCTTGGAAGCTGTCCAGTTTCCACTGTCTTTCAAGTACAATTTTCCAAGAGGAAATTTAAAGTAGGAAGTCTTTTTTTTCTGAAAGGCAGTATATTAACATTTTTATATTTTGCTTTCTCTGATTTCATCCATTTGATTTCCAGTTCTCATTTTTTTAAAAAAACTGCTATACTTTACAATCACTGTGCAACTTCAGAAACCTTCAATGAAATGCAAAATGCCTACCTAAGTAGGAAAGAAAGTCCTCCTGATGACCACACTTTCATATTAACCGAGAAATATTATATGTTCCTACTTTTTAATCTGGGGCTGCTACTTACTCTTTCTAGAACATCTGCCAGGTGCCTGTTCAACCGCTGTTCTCGTTTGCGGATTTTGTCCGTATCCCACTGCAAGTCTTCAATTGTAGTTTCTAGCACAGATACACGAGACTCTGCCGTCTCTACTTTCCCTTGTAATTTGGAAAACTGAGGCAAAGAAATTAGAAGGGATGGAAGTTAAATGAGATTCCCGTGTTTATTCTCGAGAGCAACTACTCAGTTTTGACATTCTGCGTGCTACACAAAAATCTTAAATTGTACTTATATCTTCACCAAGGGTGCCACTGCCACATGCTTGCAACCAAAGGAATTTTCAGGGGTTATTAATGAAACTTGCCTCCTTGCTTCCACTGCACCCACAGCCTATCCCGTTCAAGATGTCACTGCAAATTCTACAACCTGTACACTATATGCATCCTGCAAATGACTTGTTTCTATGCCACACTGTTGAACCACAACTCTAAAGGCACCTTCACAACATGAGAATCATTTCAGTTTTAAAATACCAGTTACAGAATGCCTTTTCTGAAGCAAATGTTCATGCTGACTAATAATTATGGCATTGTCCTCATACAACAGAACAATGAATTAAATTGCAGGCAGACTTAAAACGGAGAAGGCAAGTTTTTCATTTATTAATTTTCTGTTTAAGAAATGTATGTCATGCTTCTCCCCTACAAAAGAAGGCATTGCTTTGACAGACTCACAATTTTTAAACTGAATATTAAAAAATATTTAAAATGCATTTATAGCTGAAAGAGAAAGACACAAAGAGAAAACCGAAAATAAGTAATCAAACTTAATTGTTAGTGAGTAGGACTAACAGCATCAGAATAAAATGTTCATTAAAAGTGAGAAATGCTGGTTCCGAGAATCAATATCTTGAACATCATTGAGAAACAAAGAAGCCACCAGTGCAGTTCAGAGAACAAATGACAGTGAACACGGCACTATGGGGGAAGCCTTACTACCTGAATGATTGAGATTGTCAATTATTTGAGAATAAGTAAAGAAGGATATCAAGTGCCAAAGAGGATGGTGAAACTATAACTTGGTAGATATGAGAGGCCATAATCTTATGGCTCACGCTCCTAGCAGAAAAATATGAGGACGCTGATGCTGTTGTCCCAATAATATCTGAATAAACAGAACATCTGAGTGCAGCCATCTGCACCCACTTCTAGTAACCTCAAAAAGTCTATTCCTACCCACAGTCAATATATAAGAAGCAATGTATTTATTTAACTTGGTGTATTGGTGAATTCTAAAGTCTCAGTTTTAAAATAAAATAAATTTAAAATGAACAACAAAATATTTTATTTGCACTTCTGAGTAGCTAATGAATGAGAAAAGACCAGTTGCACCCACAGGATTCGTAACAATGAATTGCACTCGATGTTGTTTCAGCTTTACTAGTGGTGTGATACACATAAATGTCTACTATTCACCTAATAACTGGCTGGCACTACGAGAGTTCTGCTTCCTGTTTTTCCCGTTTTCTTCTTCACAATCTGCTTTTAGGTTCCACAGCTTATAGTTTCCCTTCACTGAACATCACCAACCTATTCTTCTCCTAGAGACCTCAAATTTTCCACTGTGTGGGTTAGAAGGCCAAGCAAATAATCTCTATGTAAGCTTCTTAATTAACGTCCTTTTCCTTTATGTCTTTTCCTCTGCCCCCCCAAAATCAGGTCACAATTTTCCTGGCCCCATCCCTTTTGCTACATGGCTTCGTAGAACCTTTCCTTGTACCTCCTGAGACATAGAGCGATGCTTCTCCTGAAGCAAATCGGCCAATTCCTGCAGCCTTCTGTTCTCATTTGCTAGATAGGAATTCAGCTCTTGAACAGCCTCTTCCATTAGGGATACATCTGAAAATGAGGAAAAAAATGGACATTATCATATTGAAACTATCAGGCCTCTAAATATTTTATTTTAAAAATAGAAATAAACAAGACACACTATTATATTTTTCATAGGAACCCAATTATTTTTATTTTTAAAGTAAGTTTCTAGCCTTATGGATTTTAAGAACATACTTTAGAATGATGGGAACAATTCTAAATAATCTTGAATAATTTTAGAGTATTGTTTAAAAAAACAGGACAACTAATAAAATATCTGCATTCTTCATAGTTTTTATTAAAATTTGGAAATAATTTCAACAATAACATTTGGAAATAATTGTCCAAAAACAGATCTAATGAAGCAATGTAGAGCCGCATGGTGGCGCAGGGGTTAGAATGCAGTATTGCAGGCTTACTTCTGCTGACTGACTGCTGCCAGCAGTTTGGTAGTTCGATTCTCACCAACTCAAGGTTGACTCAGCCTTTTAAGATAGGTAAAATTAGGACCCAGATTGTTGGGGGAAATACGGTGATTCTGTAAACTGCTTAGAGAGGGATGTAAAGCACTGTGAAGCGATCTATATGTCTAAGTGCTATTGCTAGTGCTAATAGCACTTAGCTTTATATACCACTTCATAACAGTTACAGCCCTCTTTAAGCTGTTTACAAAGTCAGCGTATTGCCCCAACAATCTGGGTCCTAATTTTACTGACCTCGGAAGGATGGAAGACTAAATCAACCTTGAGCCGATCAGGATCCAACTGCTGGCAGTTGGCAGAAGTAGCCTGCAATACTGCATTCTAACCATTGTGCCACAATGGCTCTCTAACCTATATTTTGATTCTATACTACATCAGAAGATTTTAGGATTTTTCTTTCCTATGGCATTTTATTGCTTTTCCTTTACAGAAATTTCTAAATATATTTATAATGGAATAAATAACATTGTAGTCAACTCCCTATTACACAAAACTAAAGTGCAATAAAGAAATCAAACATAAAATGAAGTAACTACAAATTATTATATAAATAACCACTGTGGATTCAAACCTCAAGCAGCAAAAATCTACCATGAATAAGTTGAAATATTAATGATGTTTGGTACTATCTACATAAAGCAACCAAAATGAAGATTTTTCACTGATTTTATTAGTTCAACTAAATCAGAAAACAAATGTAATTCTGCAATAGAAAGATGGATCGAATTTAAAAAGCAACTGAACCAAATAGTACCACATGTGTGATAGGAAGATTACAAAGATGCCTTTTGATGAGCTACAGTGCAGACTGGATTATATACCAGGTTAAACTGCAAATAGTTTGGACCTAAGCATATAAGAATAGACACCTCATTTAACTTGGAAGGCGTGGCAAATCACCAGAGCCTGTTCTTTCAATTTCCAGCTCCAACAAGATACTGTACTCAAGTATATCAAAACACATTGTTGGATTGATAATCTTCAGACAAAATGGGCAATACCCAGGAGTAATGGGAATTGGAAATCTAATAATATGAGAAGAGTCAAAGAGTGCCCTTAAAATAGTTTATCAAGTTCAACATTCATTTTATCTGATAATTCCAGTTTACTTCAAGGCATAGTCTGCCCTATTGTGGCAACTCTCTTGATGTGAAGTTGCAATTCCAGCCAAATATCTATTTTTAGCATAATTTCAGAAGAACCAACTACTATAAATCATTATTTATTTGTCAAATTGGCAGTAAAGTCAATGGACTAGCAACAGATTAGCCCATATTCCCTGAAAGGTTATCTAAGTACAAATGTTTTGAAAACGCAATATAGTACCTCTGTAAATTCTGGAAGATGCCATACCTCCACTGTTCAGCTTCTGAGACAGCACATCTACTCTCTCCTGAAGTTTATCATACATTGTCACAATCTGTGTGACTGCACGGCGGGAAGACTCACAACGTTCCTGTAGTTGGGATTCCATTTCCTCACTAGTGCTACTAGCCAGTGTAGCCAGAAAGGAGAATGCAGGTTCAAATATTTCTCCTAAATTATAATAGTGCAAGAAAGTAATTAAAACTAGATGTAATCTGGATCCCAAAGATAAATTATTTCATACTACCATGAGATAAGCATCTGTAAAACATCTACCATCCTGTATCAGATACTTTACCTCGATCCCTCTCATCTTTACGCTCTTGGTTGCTGTCTGAATCGGGTTCTGGTTCTGGTACCACCAATGCTTTTCGCTCTGACAGGAGATCCCCAAGGCCTTGATCCAAGTCATAGCGTTTCAAAATGATGCGAATGTTCTCATCAAACTGAAAAGAGGGCATGTTTTTATTTATTTATTTATTTTTACATTTATATACCGCCCCATTCCGAAGACTCGGGGCGGTTTACAGCTTATAAGC
>JANHFL010004617.1:0-15524 GCA_032468155.1 Oxyrhabdium leporinum | reverse complement strand
GTGCGGGGGGTAGTTCATTCCAGAGGGTAGGGGCCCCCACAGAGAAGGCTCTACTTCTGGGGGTCACCAGTCGGCATCTTCTAATCCCACATTTCCCTTGAACAGTTTTACACTTATCAGCCACAAAGTTTGCCAGCCCTTAAGAGAATACAAAGGCAATGTATGTTTTTCCTTAAATTGAAGACTTTAGAGAAAGAATAAAAGCATGCTAGAGTGAGACTCCATTCTTTCTTTGAAAACAATTTTTAAAAGTTTCAAAATAAATAGAAAGTAATTCCAGTATGCTATTAAAGATGGTGGGCCAGAGTAGGAAAACTTTCGTGGCGTATCATTTTCAAACTGTTTGAAACTTGTGATGCATTCATGTGACTTAGTATACCATGTTTTTCTCAGCTCAATATTATGGGTTCAGACAGCACCTATAAAATAAACCTGTGAATTAGGTTCACACAGTATGAAAGAAGGAGATATTATGGTAGGTTTATTTGTGATTCAGTGTGCTGTGGGAACCCCAATGTAGATTTCTAATGGAGCATTATATCAGAGAACAAAATTCCATAAAGGAAATCATACTTTTATTACCATGCAAAATCAAAAAAAGCAACAGAGATGACTCCACAGTTTAGGTAATGTTTAAATTATTGTTCAAATAAGAATATAGTGTGATACTTTAATCACTAGAGGATGATTAGAGGGAAATGAAATCAGAAAACTTTATATAACTGCATTTTTAGCAATGGCCATTCTTAAAATTAGTTTTGGATCATAACACAATCTGGCCTAGGTATGCTAATCTTCTATCCTTAGTTTTCTCCATTGAAGCTTGTATCAAATATATTGGTATTGCTCTCCGTGGATTTTCCAGCCACCGTAAAGAGATCAAAATATATTTAGTTTTTAGGATTCAGTAACTTGCTATTGGTAAAATTGTTGAGAAATTGCTGCAGAATTTAACAATGTTAGAACAAAACTTCAGTCACTCGGGCCAAGCTCACACTCTTGCCAAGCTCACATTATTTCCCTTCTGCAATCCAGTTGAAATTGCTGCAGAATTTAACAATGTTAGAACAAAACTTCAGTCACTCTTGCCAAGCTCACATTATTTCCCTTCTGCAATCCAGTTGAAAGGAAATTAAAGCCATATTCATTTCCTGCCATTGGAATGTTTAACTGAACCAAGATTTAAAATAAAATTGACTTTCTTTAACAAAGTACATACAATGAAATCAAAATAAAGAAAGAAGCGATGGTTAGAATTGGTCAGATATAAGTATGGTGAAAACACAGATTCAAAATGCAAATAATAATCAGGAAATATCAGGAAGATATTTTTCTGCTCTGGAATATTAGCTTCCGCCTGGCTTTTATTTCCCAGAAACCAAATAAACTATTTGTTGTTTCATTCTTCCTTGTATTTTGCAAATTTTAGTACTACTACATACACAGCATGTGTTTTTCTTGGTAAGTTATTCTTCTCTAATCATTTACATTTCCTTGAAAACATATACCCTGTTCTCCCACAGACCTTTCCTCTTGTTCATTGTTTTACAACCCATTAATTTCCTTTTTTATATATTGCCTTGTACAAATAGCTCATTAATGAGCTCTCTGTCCAAGGCTGTTTAACTTGTGCTAAGTTACAGGACAAACGTTTGTGAGGATCTTTAGCTTACTAGACCAGGGGTGTCAAACTTAAAGCCCAAGGCCCATGGGGTGCTTAAATCTGGCCCACGGGGCTGGCCGGGAAATAGCAAAGGACCAGCCCACGGTGCCTCTGGCAGCTAAAACAGGGCACAGAGGGGCCTGCATGGCCCCCCCACCCCATTCTTACCTGGACTGCCTCCTGCATCACTTTGCAGGCAAAAACGGCAAAAAAACCCCACACCTTGTTTTGGCCTGCAAAGTGCTGCAGGGGGCTATCCAGGCCAAAAACACGGCACGGCAAAGTGCTGCAGGAGGCATCCGTTCCATCTCCCCCCCTCCCACTGGCCGGCCCACGGAGGAGAGCTACAATGCTGATCCGGCCCTCGAAGAAATCCAGTTTGACACCCCTGGTCTAGTAGTTTATCTTACTAGATAGGTAAAATAGAACTTGCAACTGTCAAAAACTCAAGAAGGGCTATAAAATAAAGGTAAAACAAAGTTAATGTTTAAGCAAGCTAGCAGCCCCCTCCTTCCAACCCATTTTCCTGCTCCTATACCCATCCCAGAGGACTTCCTTGTGATTGTCACCTGCGGTGTCTCTGACATATACTTCTGAACTGCTTACCTGCCCCACCTTGCTTCCTGTTTAGAATTACTCTGTATATACTTACATGTGTGTGCATATTTGTAACTAGGCATTTTCCATAATTAACATTTGTTACAGCGTATTTATCTGAAGAAAATTAAAACAAGTATGCTCTAAGAAATATAGCACATTGCACATATTTAGGTACTCCACTAATCATCCTACTTATTACTTAAAGTTCTTTAGAGCAGAATTTTATACTTAAAAATAGGTTCCTTTCAATTCATTAGAGCTTAAATCCTAATGAGGGAGGATAAACGAACAGCTTAAAGTACTAAAAATAATATGTCAAATAAATTTTAAATTGTACCGCTTCTAAGCCACTTTTAACCTATTATTAAATATTTCTAGGAATGTTTCATATTTTGTTACTGAATTCTGGTTAGAATTCACATTGAAAGGAAAGGAGAATTTTCATTTTAAACGGGTAATTGTCTTTAATGTTAGACGGCAGAAGTGATACTTCTGGTAGAGGAGACTTAGAGATATACGTGACTTTTGGTTCACTATTTAACATAGATAGATATTAAAACAATAAGATTTGTAATAAAAAAACTGGGTATGTCATTAGGTTAAGTAGGAGCACCAATATTGGTGAATTTTAATACAGATTTTCTACTTCTTTGGGGAATTATTGTGATTGGAAGATTTTTATTAAAAAAAGTCCTATAATCACAATTTCCTACAAATAAAACATTATAGACAAACTATCAATAATATAATATAATCCCAAAGTAATAATGTGATAAAAAGGATAAAGCTAAAAAGCAAAGGATTGATGAAAAATGTTAAGTCAAATATTGACTAATGATCAGTAATCCATTAGATTAGATTTTTCTTTGCAACATTGTATGGTAATTATTTTTAGCCAGTCCCTATGCTTGAATTCACAATATTTGATGTTTTGATAGATTCCAAATATTAGGTACAGAATACAGGCAAGAATAACAGATGCATCTTTGTGCACAGTGATTGATCCAGAACCATATTAGCAATTAATTTCAGCCAAAATCTGGCATAATAGGGCAATTCAAAGTCATACAAGTTAGTTTGTGACTTGCCTTCCCAACAGCAACTGACCCAGGCTTGTTAAACATTCTTAAATGTGGAAAATGTACACAAAGCAATTTTGTTGTTATTGTATTAACCGTTTAAGATCATAGAACATTTATGTTACCTATAGCAACCATTCATTCAAATTCATTGTTTGCAGGAATAACTAATCAGTTTTATCAATGTAACAGTTAAAGAAAACATTGGCTTAGGAGTCCCAAAGATGCTTTTTCAAGAGGCAACTGGACTTTGTTTTTCTTTGAAGTTGTTTTTCTTCTCATCCAAGAAGCTTCTTCAGCTCTTCTTGGAAGAGAAGCGAAACGTCTTCAAAGAAAAATGAAGTCCAGTTGCCTCTTGAAAAAGTATCTTTGGGACGACCATGACCTAGATGACTGAGAATCTCTATAGACAATTGGCTTAGGAGAACAGTTTGTTTGTTTTTAACTTAACTGGAATTAAGGAGAAACTTCCCAACAGTGAAGATGATTAACCAGTGGAACAGCTTGCCTGCAGAAATTGTGGGCTCTCCATCATGGATGTTTTTAAGAAGAGTCTAGACAGTCACTTATCTAAAATGGTATAGGTTCTCCTGCTTGAGCAAAGGGCTGGACTAGAAGACTTCCAAAGTCACTTTGGGCTCATTCTATTCTATTCTAACTTGCAGCAATTGTTAAAACTCCAGAAGCTGCAGTAACATCTAGATCAAATAGACTAAATAATAAAAGCTTGAGCTGAATCAAGAGTAAACTTCAAGATGTACTTTGAGATAAAGCAAGCTTGTTTTTTAATACTGCAGAAGTTTTTTAAAAAGCTTCCTTATAACAGAATTGATTCAAAGTAATAATATATTATGAGAGGCCCAGTTTACCCATCAAATATAATTGCCCACTATTTTAAACCTGGATTTCTCATAGTTTGAGCCTTTTATATGTAAAAGAATCAAGCTATATATATGTAACCCAATTATTTTCAGTAATATTTAATATAAAATATTAAATTATGAAATATAAATATTGTACATGAACCCGGTACAAAGAGAGATATTCTCATACTTGACAGGATTTAAATTGGGTCTAACAATAAATCTCACCATGAGTTAAAAAGGAGCATGGTACGCTCCTAATGCTACATGGTGACAAATCTAGAAAAAATGCCTAATGATAAAATTGAAAGTGGGGAAGTTAAATTCCTAAGAGGTAATTATAATTTATACAATGAGAATCTCACAGGATGACCTTGTTAAAGTAATTTATTCAGTCTCCTGTAAAAAAATAATGTAGGAAAGAAGCATTGAAAGGCCTCTCAAAGAGTCAAGCACCTTTAGAATTAATTCATGTTAATCACATTTAGCCTATCCCAAATACTCAAAAGGAATTCGAGAACAAATATCTGGAATTTCTTTGCATGAAAACAATGGATTTATTTTACATTTGCTACATTTACATTTTACATTTGAGAAAACTTCTTGAAAATACTTACACAAAGGAGTCAAATACAATGTAAAAATTCCATTCCAAAATTACTGTTGTGCCCCAGTGGCATCTAATATAATTTATCCAATTAACACAGTAATCAGATAGGAAAACCAAACTCATGAAGTGAGTTTAGGAATAGAAATGCTCAATGAGTGAAATATATCGTCTGCTTATAGCAGGGCCTTGTGAGCAGCGGTCTCTTAATGCAATTCCATGAAGTACCGTACTTCAGTATTTCTATTTAATGCAAGAGGTTCCAAAGCCAAATTAAAAGGAGAAGGAGGAATAGTATGGACCTTGATTTCAAGTTAATGGTATGTGAATGCGTGTATTAAATCTGCAACAGATCAACTGGATATGAACCGGTCATCATTGTTTAAAATGAACTTCTAAGAGGGAGTAGCAATCATGCAAAATATTGTTTAAATGAAAGCTTTCAGTACAACTACTTCATGAGGCGTGAAATCTCCATAATGTTGTTTTTCTTTCCTTTTTTTCAGGATTGGATCTAATCATGACTTTTCTAGAAGGCCCTCTGCACAGTCTCCTGCATGAAGCAAGAGGCTGACCAAATGGCACGCAGAAAAAAACCAAAGGACTCTCGGACTGCAGATGTGGCAGCCATGTTCTGGCACAGATTGCTGCCTTGGGGCCGGCTATGCCGTTGGTCCAGCCCATTACTGCAATTCCTTGTCTTGAGCATTGTGACATTTGGTGTGATCGCTCCCTTCACTTGCCAAGACCTCCTGCATTCCTATTTCTACATGCGTGGTCGATACCTGAAGTCAATGACCCAACATTTTTTAAAGCAGAGCCAAGAGGAAGGCTTGAGTGCTCTCCGTTACTTTGAGCGACTGCAGAATACATCAGAGAAGTTGACCAAAGAGGCCTTGCAGCCATGGTTGCTGATCACCATCATTACTGTTCAAAGGAGCCCGGAATTGCACTATGTCCTTCAAGTAGCGGCCCACTTCCACCGCCTGCTCCAGGAATGTGGCCCTTCTTGCCAGCACCATCAGCTCTTACTCTGTAATGTGGACACAGATCCCAGCAACCACCAGGATGCTAAGCTGCTTGCCACTTTCTTTGACGTCGTGAACCACTACAGTGGTCAGGAAAATTTGGATCTCTTTCCAAACCGTTTTGAAAAGGAGAAGCGGGATTACACCTATTGCCTTGAGAAATCACTTCAGCTGTATAAACCAGAATATGTCCTTTTGGTGGAAGATGATGCCCTCCCAGAAGAGGAGTTCTTTCCAGTCCTCCATCACTTGTTACAGACACGATTCTCAAAGCCCCACCTCCATGATGCTCTCTATATCAAGCTGTACCACCCCGAGAGACTTCAACATTACATCAATCCAGAACCCATGAGGATCCTGGAATGGCTTGGATTAGGCATGTTTTCAGGATCCTTCTTGGGCTTTGTCTACTCATGGGCATCCAGCCGTTCCAGCCTTAGTTGGTCCATCCTGTTGTTTTTCGCCCTGTACAGCATGCTGCTAGTAGAGCTGGTTGGGCGCCACTATCTCTTGGAGCTTCGACGCCTGGCGCCATCCTTCTACAACGTTGTGCCTGTGACCGAATGCTGCACTCCGGCCATGGTGTTCTCTGCTCCTTCAGCACACCGTGTCTTGGGTTACATGGAAGAAGTTCAGTGTCACCTCGGTTTTGCCAAAGATATTGCTCTTTATTCACTGCTGCGTACCAAAGGCGAGCACGCATTTGTGATTGAACCCAATCTGGTGAGACATGTGGGGATGTTTTCCTCTATCAGGTTCAGTGAAAACCCAGAGCTGCTTTGACTTTTCAATATTTCCTAAGAATTGAAACAGATGAGCAAAAGCTCAACCCGAGATATTTACCGAGCTTTGCTGAGCTAAGTTATCTCCAATTGCAAGCCGGGGACTGAATCAAATCAACTGATTACAGTCATTGATGTTCTCTAGAAGTAAGCTTGGAATTCAGTTTTCCAGCATTCTATGTAAAAAAAAATATCTATAATAGCTCTAAGTCAGCCTTCCACACAATGCCCTTCCATTGTGAGGTAGCGAGTTCAAGAATCCCAGCCGATGTGACTGGTGGTAGTTTTGGCTTATAAATTCTAGGTTGTGAAAGCTAGCTCTGATTTATAGTTTACAGATAATGAACAGGAGTTCCTCAGTTTGGTAGAAATACCAGAGATGGTGCTTTAACTTTTCTGTATCAACTTATACATTATTTTAAATAGTTCTTTCAAATTATCATGAAGCATTAACTTAGAAGAGAAACTATTTTTTTAATTGCCTTAGTCTATTCTGAGCTGATGCCTTTCAGATATGTTCGCTGCAAAATTGCCAACACTGCCCCTCAATCTTCTGGAGGCTCGCAGTCGTAACCGATCAAAAGGATGCCAGCTTGGGAAAGACTGGTGTACATTCAAAGACAAATAATCATTTTCAGTGAAACTGTTAGGGCTGCGATTATCTTAACATTTACTTCTTACTCATTTCAAATATTTCATCTCTTGTCACTTTCACATGAGTCATTTAAGTGTGCTTTTGTGCATACCTCCTGAATATGTGTGTGTGTGTGTATAAATATCTGCTATTACAATCAAAACTTAACAGTATTCGTTACATCGATAATAATTCTCTAATCTTACAATCATCATTATAACTATTCATTTCTCCCTCTTAACATCCCTTCTAATGAAAATATATTAAATAAAATAATCTTAACAATCATGTTGGTAATAATCACTATTTACATCTCTACCTCAACATATGTTCTTTATTTCACTATTCTCCATTCATTTCTCACTTCTGTTTTTATTCTCCAACCATCCATAAAATAGCTCCCATGTCATATAATATCTCCTGAATATATCTTAGAGAGCCCTTGCAAATGGCAAACTCTCCTTGCAGGTAGAAACTTTTAAGTTAGCAACAAAGTAAGGTCGCTCAATTTGAAGCAGCTAAAATGGTTGGAGATAGCTGAACTGTGTGTCATCCTAATCTAAGTTTATGTCAGAGCTGGCACAGCTGAGAAAATGAAAAAGCCCGTTAGATTCAATGAAAAGTCTAATGATGCTAATATTGTGGACATAGTCATAGCTGCAGAAGGTTTGATTGTGCTAAAGTGTGACTCTTCCTTTGCCCTATCTATTCTTGTCCCCTGTATTAGTTGCCCTGCTGCTATATCTTCTACCAAATGCTCAGATCACTCCATTAACAGATTTCTGGAATCAGCCGATCACCAGAAAAATCTAATCCTAAAATCCTCCATCTATGAATTAGAATTGCCCTGTCAATTGCCAGCTAATTTTTGTCTTACTAGTTTCTTACCATTACTTTTTCATTTTGTTGGCAGGAAAATCCTGGAAATATTTTCTACAACTGCCTATCCCAACCTCTTGCTTTCTTTTGAAATGTACTGATAGTACTGTTTAAAAATCAAATGTGCACTATTCAAAATGATTCTAAAGGAAATGTGACGTTCTCATTTTTCTTCATTTCCTCTGCACTTGCTACCTCCTACTTCACATATTACTCACACTGTTCCTTGTTAATGGGCTTATTAAAAAATACAAGTGCCTTACTTAGATGAACATAAACACTTTTATAGAGAAGCTTTTTCTTCCTCTTCCTCTAACTCTGGGAATCTGAGAAAAGCGTGGCTTTTTCCACTCTACTTGAAAAAAACTTGAACCTAGAAATGTATTTTTCTTTCCATGAGAATTCAATTGAAATGAATAAATGCACCATCATCCATATACAGTTCTTCGAAAAGTTGATGTATTGTTCTAACGTTCTTGCTATTACAATGCTGTAATTTTAGAAAATGGGGGGGGAGAGATAGTATTCAAGGGTTTCTATGGGCATCCATGTAGAAAGAAACAATTCATGCTCCAAAAATATATCTGGGGAATCCAGTCAGAAGTATTACATAGCATAGCTAAGTAAGACACCTGATCAGAATCAATTTATTTAGTTGTTTATTTATTTATTGAATTTGTATAACACCCATCTCACTAATGCAGTGATTGCATGTACCCTCATGAGCTTTTGCCAAGCTTCGAGCATCCTGCCTGTTCATCACTACACATACAAGTGGATAAAGGTTCACAGGCAAGGCACTGATGGACAGCAAAAGAACACAACCTATCAAGTCAGGCCTACACACCCAGGACACAGAAAGTGGGTAGGGACTGACCAGCAGAATATTTAGTAAGACTCTCCCTTGGCATGAGTAGAGGCTGACGGTATGCTTGGCAAGGGCATCTGAGCTAGTGATAGTTTATGCCACTCTGGGCAGTACAGACAGAAAGCAGCCAACAGAAGTGGAAAGATCCCACCCTCCACTGTATGATCAGCTCATTTAGTGCTGAAGTACCACAAGCTACACAAATAGCAAGGGGATAGTTGGGAGAAAATACAGTGCACCACATCAGTTGTGGTTCGGTTTTGTGCTTTGGGTTGGGGATGAATGGAAGGTTGTATCAGGTGGTGTAGTGTTCTTCAAGAACGATTAGCCAGGCTTCCTTGAATCAAAATTAGATGTGTATGTAGATATGTACCTATAGCCTAAATTCTGGGCAGTTGAAAGCTGACTAGATAACACATGAGATACCCTGATTACTTCAAAGAATCAGGTCTGTATCTGCTAGAAGGCTTCTGAAACACATGCTTTACTCTGCCACACAAGCACTGCCATTGTTCTGTGGATTTGTGCAATATACCTGCAGGACCTTTAATCATGCCAAGCTGTAACCAACAGGGTGAATTAGATTCAGAGGCTTTCTTCAGACTCTGCTTGTAGCTACCCAGAACTGATTCTGGAGTTACTTGTATCCTCAGTATGTTCTCTACCATTGAATTACAGCCATGCCCACAAGCAGCTCTTAATTCTTGAAGCATAAGATCCAATGCAGCTGCTCAAAAAACACAACTTACATAAATGTAAGTTGTTTTTTAGCGAACATAACTCATTTTTAGATATAGATATCTGGGCGGAGGGGGGGACACTGATGAAATGTGCTTTGCAGCACAAATAAAAAAGAGCAGTGCTTACATGGTGCCACCATAACACAAATGTTAGCATTATCATGGAAACAAATGATAATGTTTTCAAAATCATTTGATTGCAAGAATGGTGCAAAACTAAGGTAAAACAATTCCTTGCCAAACTAAATGCACCAAATTAAGAATATTCTGGGTATGCCTTGTTCTACCACTTAAAGTAGCATATTACACACCCACATATAGGGTCTTACCTAAATGTCCAGAGTTGTAGTATATAATGGAAACTGTCCTAGCAGACTGTTCTCCCTTATGGCCATAAGATTTCACAAGCTTTGGTACTGAACAGATGAGGACAATTTATGTAAATTTACAGGCAGTCATATAGATGACTGAGGAACTCACAATTACAACAAGAAATAGAATTGTTTTTAAGTAATCTAAAATGACAAAAAATCTCAGCAAACAACTATTTTTATCCAATTTCCCCAGGTGTTTGAAATTTTGAGCCACTTAGTTCAACCTATTTTTGTCTGTTTATCCCAAAATCCCTGATCATGAGCCAAAGTTCTAGAGATAAAACATTTGCTTTGTTTGAATGATCTTTTCCCCTTTAGTCTCTCATAGAACTCCTATCAGGCTCTCAGAAAACTTAGTATTCCACAGAACAGTGCCCGGGAAACTATTTTAATAATAAATTGTTAATTTAAAACTGAATAATAGCATATTGGGTTTGGATTGGAGAGAAAAGGTTGAAGTTTGAGTTCAGAAACTGAGAAGTGGGCTTTTGCACAAGTTTCCATCAATGAGCTTTCTCATAGCTTTATAGAATGTCAACATTTCACAACAGCAATATAGTAACTTCAGTTGCTATTGGGATTAATGCAGTTCACCCAATTGACAGAAGCAACAGCATAGAGTCAAAGAGATGTGGCAACCATTTGGGAGTGATGCAAAGACCTTGCATGAAGGTGACCTGAAATAAAACTTTTTTTCCCCTGTCCGGACAAATCCTCACTATGATTTCTCATCCTTGTGGGATTGCAGTAAATCAGTTCATAAGCATGGGGGGCGGGGGAGATCTCATTTCTCAATGCACCAACTCTAGAAAAGTCTTAGAATGCTGAGCTTCTTTATGAAATATACATGCTACCTGCCCTAGATTCACAGTATATTTAAAAAATCAATTTTTCCAGCTTCTTTTCAAAACTAAATCAAGCTAAGGGCAAAAATGAAAATAGTCCCTTCTAGATTCCCTATCCCAGGAATTCATAATCCTGCATAGGAAGCACAAACGGACCAGATTGTTGGTTCTCAACATGACCATATATTTCCCATGCCACATTTCTATGGTGCCACAGTCTTATATGATACTGTTTAAATTAATAAACAGTGCAAATGATAAAATCCAGTTAAAAGCAACTATGAGGGGATCATAGAGGTACATGAGGCTGAGGAGGCAGCCATGAGCAAAAAGGGGAAAAAAAGATTCAGCGATTTCTGGTCCAGATAGAAGCAGGTCTTTAGATACATAAGACAGACAAATGCCAGATTGAATTAAAACTCTGGGATCTTAACTGTGATATAAATTAGAGGAGGGGATCAAATCAAGAGGAGAATGTTCTACATTATGCAACTTTTTGAGATCCGTGATGGCGCAGTGGTTAGAATGCTGTATTGAAGGCCAACTCTGCTGACTGCCAGGAGTTCAATCCTGGCCTGCTGAAGATTGACTCAGCCTTCCTTTTTGAGGTCGGTAAAATGAGCACCCAGATAGTTGGGAGCAATACGCTGACTCTGTAAACCATTTGGAGAGGGCTGTAAAGCGGTGTATAAGGCTAACACTATTAGCAGGCAGAAAGAAATCATGTGGCAACAGTTAGGCTTAATGAAGGCGTCTTACTGACGAAAACTTCAGGCTCCCTTACTGCGTCTGGTGGCTAAAGTTCCTGCTTGTTTGTCTTTTCAACTGTGTGGAGAGAGAATATCAGTGGCTTAGCAAACATTGCATCCCTCAGAGAAAGAGCAGACTAACGATCAAGGCCACCGAGAGATTGCATTAAAACTGGGACAATGTTGGTTTAACAAAATTCTTGAGCTTTCACCTTTCAGGGCAACTAATCAGGTAGACCTCAGAGAGATTTTGCAGATCCAACCCCCTGCTATCTTTCAAGCAATGAATGTAATGGATCCATTCAAAAAGCTTTTCTCTGTACTGCATCATAATTGCATTTTCCCCAGGACACAGTATAGCTGCGTGACATGCCCTTTGTTCATATGGGTAACACATGGGTTGCACAATCATCAAGAGCCTCAATAAGATTGGCCGTATATTAAACAACATCATGAGCAGAACATCATCGAGATAAGAAAATATGAATGCAAAAGGACAATTATAGAGACTTTGAGGAATGAATGATGCTATGCTTGAAGATTATACATATGATGTCTGTTTAGGAATAACATTCTCTTTAACACACCTAACTTCATAAACAAACATACTATCCTGAATGAGGGAGGCCCTCATTCTAGCCAAACTACCCAAATTAGCTAAAAATAATTTATAAAAACTCATCTGAATTTCTACTGACTTCTTAGAATGCTCATTTTCCACACAAATGAGGCCAGATATCAAACGCTAACAGGATTTACACTCAAATGTTGCTTATCCAATAAACCATCATTGACTGATGCAGTTACTAAGGCATAAACATGGCTTGCAACCACAATGGCTGAGAGCTTTTTCTTACAGCCAAATTCAAGTACTATCCTTGAGTTCTTGACTAACCGAAAAGTGTGCTGGCATAAATTGCATTGTCCCCATTGTCAGTTCCAGCTCTGCCACAACAATAAAAATGGTAACTGATGTTTACGTACTTATTATGAGCCAAGTTAAGGAAAGGGAGTGGTGGATTTCCCTGGCTTGGTTTCTCCTACCCAGTTTTCCTACAAGGGGAGTAACAACCAGGGACTAAATGACCTACTAGGTCCCTTCCAACTCTTAATCTGAACCACCAATCCTTAATATAGGGTTGGATGAGTTACGATGGATTAGAATGGCAGGTTTAGTCACCTACAAAGTTGCCTAACTAATAGAAAAAAAGGGGAGGCACCCTCCAGATGTTACAAGCAGTCGACATGCCTGTAACTTGTCATTCAGGTTCACTTGAGAGGCGACGGGTATCAAGAGGTAGAGAGTAAAATGAGAGTGAATCCTACTAATATTCCTACTCAATGCAGCTACTCCTCTTCTGTGACCTGTCAGTTGGGCTATTCCATCCAGCACATAGGTAAAAGGCACAGGGAGGGGGGATTGTGGTAAAGTAGAAGATTAGCAAGTGAGTTCCAGCTTTCACGGTAGTGCTGATAATGAGTGTCCTAGGAACGCTAATCTGACTTCATTACCTAAATGTAGCCGATAGACTATCGTGGAAGGCCTGCACATCAAAGCGAACTTTACAGCACTGGTTCTCAACCTGTGGTCTACGGACCCCTGGGTGGCTACGATATCACAGGGGGGTCCACGAAGGCTTGGAGAAATCTTATGATTTAAATTTTGAACTAAGTCTTGGTGGACCGTGACCACAAAGGGCATTTAAAAGGGGGTCCAGGGTGAAGAAAAGATTGAGAAAACCACTGCTTTACATTATTGTAATTGGTCTGCCAAAGCTGAAAAGGAAGAGGTGAAAAGGTGCTCCTTCAAAGGGAACATGTTAACACGCCACCCAGAGTCAAAGTTTTCTTGAAGGCATATACACACACTCGGGACTGCAATCCTCCGTAGGGGTAAGTTCCTACTGAATTCAGTGGGGCCTACTTTTAAATGGTGAAAGCCAAATCTGGCCCTAGGTTCTGCCTCAGTTTACCTTCCCAATAAGCAACTGAGTCAAAAGATCATTTAAAAGCCGTTTATATTAGGGTACCCTGATAAAATGGGATCTCTCTATGAAGAAGAGGAAGAGAGAACCCCGAGCCCTGCGTTTCTCTGCTTTTTATAGTTAACACAACAAAGAAAATGCAAGAGGAAAGTTGGACAGGTAACTCCCCTTTGCATAGGCAATCAGTTACATGTAGTCAAACATGTTACATATTTGCATCCCATAATATTGCACGTGTTCATTAAAACGAGGTCTGGTGTAATTGTAAGGAAAAGGGTTGTTTGGAATTCCCAAGAGATCAACCAGACCCCCAATTTGCACTAACAAACTTTTCCTTATCTGGAGCTAGTCTCTAGCGTGTTTATCACTTTAAGAATGGTAAAAGCGAAGAAACCTGAACGTCATTTGAAAAAAAAGAAGAGAAAATCAAATTAAAATACAAAGTAACTGCGTTAGTTAACAAATTACAAAACCCAGGCCGTTTGCCCTCTCGTTGGTCCTTAGGACTCGGCGCCGAGGGGAGGCCGCTTCTGAGTAGGCATTCATGAGGGATTTTCGAAGCCCAAAAGAAAACAATGTTATTTGGCATAACATTGATGCGCACATCGAGAACAAACACAAATGCAATTCAAATTAAACATGTCACGCAGCTTAGCGCTGCCAGGTAAACCGAAGAGGGAACACCCGCGGCTGTTCCACAGCCTGGCCGCGTACCAGGTATTTCCAAGCCCCTGCCTTTTCCCAGGTGGCTAAGGCAGGGGGTCCCAACCAGGGCTACGAGACGGTATTCCAGGGGGGTGCGAAAGCGTGGGTTTAGAAGTTTCAAAATTATGGTGTACATGCATAATTATAGATGCATATAGTAATGATTTACTTTTGTAAGGGGTGCGACAATGTATCAGAAGCGTTCTAGGGGGTGCGGGGTATAGAAAAGGTTGGGAACCCCCTGTGCTGGGGGGTGGGGTCAAACTGGCGGCCCTTGACTGAAGTTAGCCAAAGCAGCTCTTGGTAGAGAAAGAAGACAGCTTCAAAGGGAGAACTTTCTGGCTATTTTCCCGCTTTGCAAAACCTCGCTCCTTTCGTCATAGCGCAGGCGTTGCAAAACGTATTGCACTTCAGAACATACAGGCCAGTTGTTTCTGCACCTATTATATGGCATTTGGGGGGGGGGGGGGGTGTAGGCAGGCAAGCAAACACACAGCCACGTCGGCTTCTTATTGGACAAACTTTATCACCCTCCTCAGCCAATCAGAACCGCCGAGGAGTTCCATCCGCCAACCAGCTTGAAGTGGAGGAAGAGGGAAAATAACATCTGGGGGGGGGGGAGGGCGGTAGAGTTAACTAGTAGCGTCGCGCTAAAGATATAAAAAGTTTCCGCCTGGCGGAATTCGTCCCGTTTGGCTGAAGCCGGCTCATCCGTCCACAAGAGCTTCTGGGAGAGGGGGGTTAAAGAGCCACCGAAACGGTACGTGCAAATGTGTTCGTGAGGGTTCTTGAGAAACTAGGGAAGAGAGCAAGCTTTTTTGTTGTTGTTAGTGAGAAAAAAAAAAGTCTGCTCCTTCTGAGCTCTTACTGAAGGATAGCCGAGCTCCCTTGCCCGTTGAGCGAGAAAGGTGCGAGTCGGGTTCAACAATCGCTCGGCGCATTTCTATCTAAATTGCGTATAAGTTAAAGCCTCCGGTCCCTCAAAAAGCTATGTCCAGGGTCTCCTGCTTGGGCGGGGGTGGGGGGTGGGGGGTTGGACTAGATGACCTCCGAGGTCCCTTCCAACTCTGTGACTCTAATTATATGAGAGAGAGAGGGGGGGGGAGGTCTTCAACTCCCAGAG
>JANHFL010004614.1:106631-125097 GCA_032468155.1 Oxyrhabdium leporinum | reverse complement strand
CGCGCCCGAGTTCGGGATCCCATCGAAGGAGACGATGAAGATCCCGTGCCGCTGCTTTGAGGCCCCGCCCCTTCTCCGACAGCCCTGTCCTAAGGTTCAGTGTCACTGTTTGACCCTCTGGTAATTCAGATATTCTTGTATTATGAATAATTTCAAATCACTATGATTACAGACACATTTTTGCAAGTGTGTCCAGAATTCTTTGTCACTAACGTATCCTTATGAATTGTACTGCACACTTTAAAATAATGATTACTTGTTTGATATCTTCTACAAATAGCAATACCAGTGTCAGCTAAATATAATATCCTTCCTTCTTCTTTCTATAGCTCACCAGTATAACATAGGAAACTTCTTCTCAAGAAGTTAAATAGCTGGATGACTTTTACCACCCAGGAAGTTATTATAAACGTCAGTGCTTCTCACTTCAGCAACTGAAAATTATTTTATTATTTCCTTGACCTGAATAAAATGTCCACATAGGACTGAAAAAAACCCTGTTCTTAATATTATTTAAATATTCTAAAGGGAAAAATATCAATACATATTTTATATAAATATTAAAAAATGACTGCATAATAACGATAAGGAAACACACATAAGTCTCACTAGCATTCAAAGAAGTCATTCCCAATTGTATTTAGGCATTTATCATTTTTCTGTGGGATCAATCCTCATCCAATGAAAGAATAATATAGAAATAAAGAGGAAAATCTGAAAAAAGTTCTAGGGTAGCAGGGGATAATGTCATGTAAACTCCAGTATAAATTTGCTGTAAAAAAAAGGTCAAATCAAGATCATAAATGATCAAAGAATCTGAAAGCAATCCAGCCATTATTATAATGACCTTGTACAAATGCATTGTGAAGCCTCATTGGAAATACTGCATAAAATTTTGGCATAAGTTTTCAAAAATATAACATTGGTACAAAAGAGGAACCAAAATAATTAGTGGCCATACAACCATGTCTGTATGAGGAAAGATTATTTCATTTTTCCTTTAGCATGGGAATCTCCAAATTGAGAAGACTACAACTTCCCAAAAGCAATTCATCAAAGCCTTTGCTTCTTATAACTACTGTACCAACTGAACTTCCATTTGTTGAATGAAGCAGTGAGGAAAGACTACCCAGCTGAATTTTCTCACTGAGTAGACCAACACTTTCTTATTGATTATACTGTTATATCATGATCCTTAATGCCATATTTAAAGGTAAAGGTAAACATTCATATTTAAAATTATCCTCTGTCCAGTTCTATCTTGCATCTACCATATTACATTCTGAACCCCAATAAATAGATGAAAAAGGGACTTGTCTCAGTCAAGATGGCCAGCTAAATAGTAGAAAGAAGTTCAGGCAATTCTTACTTTAGAACCAGTACTTCAAATCTACTCCCAACTGGTTAACAACCAGGATGGAAATGATTTCTTAGCCCCTTCTGCTAAGATCATGCAATTACTTAAATCAGTGATAACCAACATCTGCTTGGCACCTGCCTATCAAAATGGATCACATACCACTCTTGATTGGAGAGTGAATACAAAAAAGCAAAGGATAAGTTACTGAACATTGCAAACAGACCTCTACAGAACCTATAATATGTGAGATAATTAAAACAAACAAACAAAAAAATATACAATTGTTGCTATAGAAAAAAGGGTGCCACCATGATCCACTATAATTTTTTTTTATCTAAGTATGTTACTTTGGGCATTTGGCCTCCAAGCAATGCTCTCAATGTGAAAATCCTGCAATTTTGTCACCATAAAAATAACACAAAGCAATATAGAATGACGGACACCTTGCTTCGTTTTTTTTTTCATTTTACAAATAGATTTGTACAAATTCTTGAGATATGGTGAGCAACAATCATTGTGTCTCTTTACAAAAAATGGAGAAATCCAACAAATTATTGCCCAATCAGCTTGTTGAGTGTAATTAATAAAAGTTTATGCAAGGTATTTAAATGATAAACTAGATACTGCCTGGTTTCAGAACAGAATGTCCATGATGAACTGGCCAGTTTAAACCAGGAAGATCCCATTTAGAGGACATCTTTGTTTTATAGCAGTTAACCAAGAAACACTCATCTTGTCCCAGTCAAGCCCTGTTTCCAACCTCTGTTGATATTAAATCTGCTTTTGATTCAATTTTTAGATCCAGATTATGGGAAAACTTGTGTTCGTTCACAATAGATAAAGTGATCACACCTGCAAAGCTATACCTATTTTTAAGGATGTTCAACAAGGGTGCATCTTAGCAGCTCAATTGTTTCTACCTCAATCTCTATATAAACTCTAAAAAATTATTTCCATAACAATTTCAGAGAGCAAACATATATCAATTTTATTATGGGCAATTCTCACTTACTGGCCACTCATTTTGTGATTGTTTGAAGTTACAATGGTGCTGAAAGTTTATAGTTAATTTCCAACCATTTTCAACCTTTGTAGCATCCCCTAGTCAAGTAATCACTATTTACAGTCAGTATTCATTGTCCTGTGTCTGACTTGGGTTATTTTCTTTTTTTCCCCCTTTCAAAGATGAGAGATTAGAGCAAAAGGGATTGCAAGAGAGTAAGATGTTTGCTTTTTAACACATTGAAAGCAATGTGATGATCCCTTCTCCAATCTCTCTGCTTTGTGGTGGTGGTGGTGGGAGGAGAAATTGCCTATAGAAATCATTTGCTTTTTTGCCCCCTACCCTCACAGAACAGAGATATTAGACAGGAAGAGATTTTAAGAGAGTATTGTAAACATTTGTGTAGTGTGCCAGCCACTCCCAACCCTAGGCTGTGGTGCAATCACATTGTTTTTGATATGTACAAGACAGTAAGCAGGCACTTGAGCATTCCAAAGAGGGGGGAGTGCCTAGAAGGCAAACAAAAGCCAAAGATGTGGAACTGAATACTCTTATTTCTTTCCAGCCAGGAACCATAGTCCTTTCACCCAATTTCCCATTTAAAAACTGCTTTGGTTAACAGCAGAGTTGCTGGTCCCAATTACAATTTGTTAAGTATGTATCAATGATGTAGCTATATCATAGAACCCATCATGTAAAACATGCACTATAATCTCTAGCCAAATTCTGTGAAGCGGAAATGTTACTGATAAACCATTCTAAAACTAAAGTTTTAGTTTTTTCCAAATAGCCTCAAATCCAAAGGGATAAAATAATGAATAAGTTAAAACATTCAAATATTTAGGAGCCACCCTCCAGGTTTCTGGGAGCTGCACCACTCACCTACATTTCATTACATAAAACATATCAAAATTTGTCATTGCTATACCATTGAACTAATGGTGCTTTTTTCACCCCCAAAATCCATAAAAATCTACTTGGCCAAAGCAATTCCCCAATTACCAAATGGTACCCAGGTATGCTTGTCCTTTAATTATGCCCCTTTAAAGACAGTTCAATCTAAATTATTCAGCGTAAAATATTGTAGGTCCCTCAAGTGTTATGAGTTTATGAAAGAGAAGGGAAGCAAAGTAACTGAAAATAAAGATAATTAACAGCTCAGTCTGTCTGATTTTGGTCTAAATAAAATGTTTTATCCAGTTGGCTTGATTTGACATACACTAGGTGATAACTCCATCATACACTGGAGAGTAATGATATAAAAAAAATATCATTAAGATTATGGGATGCCTGGAGGGTGACTCTAGATACTTAAATGTTTCAATTTGTTCACTAAACAAACAAGATTAACCCTAGATACAGGAATAAACAAAAAAAAATGTCTTAAGATAATACAGTAAAGTTTTATCAAAATTGCTGCAAGAAAATAGGTTGATAAAAAGATGTTCAGACATCTTTTTATTATGTTATTGATATAGAATACAATTTAAGGGCATGGAACTCTTTTTCTTAAAACCTCTATTTAAAAAAATGTTCTCACGAGCAAGAATTCTATACTGTGTAAGTTCACATTCTATGCAAATGATTGCTAGTGGGTGAGTGTGCAAGTTCACACAAATCCACTTGTGCAAGCAACAGGCATGCACACTTGCTTGCAAATTTCTGCGCACACAAGCACACACACCCAATGCTTGCACGGAACCATCCCATCCCCCCATCCCCCACATGCTGACAGTGCCAGGCTGCAAAGCCATACAGGTTGGGGAACCACTGCACTAGAGGTTGTGCTCAAGGTCCAGCAATGCAGTCTCAGATCTGTAACCGGATTTAAATCTTGACTGAAAAGAATCCAAATAAACCATTTCTTCCAGGAGTTGCAAACTATCAATCTTTTCAACATTCTTTCGTAAAATCAAAACATTGGACACAGGCAAAGTTTGTCCAATACCGTGGGTCAAGAAATGATCTGTTGTGGAGACGGCAGATCACAGCCTCTTTCAAGGCAGGCAGCACCACTCCTCTTACAAAGTGGCATTAACCATTGACCTCCTAGGAAGCCATGACCCAAAACTCAAAGCTCCAAAGACCTTGTCCACATCATTAGGACTAACAGATTTAAACTCTTCCCAGATAACTGGGCTAGACCTTGCTTGAGATACCTCAATAGAACTTGCGCTACAGGAGTCCAAGCTTGATTGAATCCAGTTTATTCTGATAGACAGATAGGGTAATCCTCATAGGAGTCCTGTAAGTGTTCCCCTAACTTTCTTCACCAAGGATGCAGTGCATCATCTTAAAGAAGGCCAATGGCTAGCCACTGATTCAATAAGAGTGGAAAAATAATAATGTTTTGTTGCGTCTATCGCGACAATGTAATGCAGAAAAAATGGCATGCTTGATCAGGTTCCCTTTTCATTTCCCTCCAGTGACAGCCTAGGCATCTCTTGTGTTACTTCATCACCTAGAATTCCTGAAACCAGATGCTGCAACTGAGAACTCCAAGGCCAAAAAAGGAGTGATTTGTACATGACAAGAGATTGATGTCAATTGATTGTGGTCCATTGCAGTGAACAAATTCCAGTTAATGTCTACTCAGAGTGAAAATAAGATCCATTGTGCAACTTTCACTGTAATTCAGACCACAGGTAACACGGATTGGATCTCTGGTTTCCATGAACTTGCAAGCAGTCTCTAAGTGAGGCAGAATTAAAGTCTGTCACTAACTGTGGGGAGTAAGGAAGGTGGCCTTGACAGATATACAGGATTTATTGCTTAGGCAAAAATAGCCAAAGCATTTTTAAAGCTTATAATAAGATAACATTCAGAAGCAGGTCGGACAGATGTGCCCTAATTCACTGAACTATAAGAAGGAGGAGGATGTGGTACAGTACAATTGGAATTCAAAGTTTCTGTTACTATTGCCAAACTCAATAAATGTAGCTTTAGACTTGTTGTGGAGTTGATTTCTTGGTCTGGTCAAACTTATTGGGTTGACAATAATCCAAGCCTGGGGAGCTCAATCTGGCCAAGGACTTGAGCAGCTTCAGCAGGAAGGTTGCCACGTAGCAATGAGGCTGCTACACTAGCAACAGTCCCCTCTGATTCCTGTATCCCAAATTTATTGCCACAGAAGTCATCAGTTTCTCTCTAATAACAATGTCTATGTTCCAACCCCAGCCTGACAACTGGTTCAACACACAACATCTCCCATTTTCCCAGTTTTGCCCAAATATCCTAACCTCACTTGGTCCTCATCTGTTTTCCCTTCTGGAATAAGGACTTATCATTCCTTTCAGGCAATCCAGAAAAGAAGCATAAACCATG
This sequence comes from Oxyrhabdium leporinum, assembly GCA_032468155.1. Taxonomy (NCBI): domain Eukaryota; kingdom Metazoa; phylum Chordata; class Lepidosauria; order Squamata; family Cyclocoridae; genus Oxyrhabdium; species Oxyrhabdium leporinum. The sequence continues at coordinate 119,410 of JANHFL010004614.1, read as the reverse complement.
AGAACAAACACTACCTTTATTATAAAGTTATAGTAAGATAATTTTGCAAGTCTAAAATTATTTCTCCTTTGGTTTACTTTTACTTTCTCAAAAAATAGGAAGGGCCCCTTTTGAGTCTCTTCCTATGTTCTTTTTGTTTTTGTGGGCTGAGATACATATATGAATACCCTGCTTGCATGGTGGTTGTCTAGTCTGCAGCCCTTCCTATTGTGTCCCAAGGTCATTCCACATACTATTATAGGATCCCATTCAGTCATCCAAACCTCCAATTATAGCATCCATCAACTTGTACTAGCTTTACGAATGCTTCTCACACCTCAGGACTACCAGCTATCCATGTGTTTTGCCAATTCTTCTCTCTGTCTCTTCATATCACACAAATATATGTTTATGTACCCTAAGGAAACAGAGCATTAGGTGAAAGTATTCTATGTCGATTCTAAATCTATTACAGTTATAACTCTAGCTATTTCACAAATGGAATTAAGTTCAATTCAGGGCCTCAATAATATAGTAAGACAGTTTCCCCTCTTTTTTTGTTTTGTCTACCACTTACTTAATTTTAAAGAAGTCATATTTTATCACTGCTTCTGCATTTTCCTGGTCCTGAAAGGCAAACAAAATCAGATATATGGGTTTTTTTATGTCTATACACTGCTTGGATGATAGATGTTGGAAAACTCACATTTGCCTTCCTTTAATGGTAGAAGTAAAAAAAAAAAGTAACCTGTGAGAAAATCTTGTATCATCTCAATTAGTTTACTCTTTCAGTATCAGTTTGGGAGAGAGCTATGATGATGAATTAGTTTGTATGGAGAACAGGAAAAAGTAATAGCAATGTTGTTTCTAAGAACAAGTATCCCACTCAATACAAATGTGCACATTGAGGCGATCTTCTCAGAGGGGACCTAGTATCAGCAAATAAAATGAGAGCCAGTACTGCTTTGAAATGCTGGTTGCTGCATTTGGACATGACTGTTGCAAATATCAAAACATTTTAGCAAATAAAATAAATAAATAAATAAATAAAATATTCTATTAGACGTTGGTATCCACCCAATGGAAAGGATGAAATTGGGTCCATTTCAGCAGTTACCTATGCATGGATAAGGAGGGACATGGGAGGGGAAGGGGAAGAGGAGACTCCTGCAGAATAGCAGTTTGTAAAAAAATGTTATTCTCTATTTAGAAGATTGACTAAGCCATCCATGCATGATGTGAGACAAATTGCCCAAAATATTGCATATCACAAATCAGGGCAGTTTGGGAATGAACCTATAGTTTTACCATCTATGAAATGTGGTTTGATGTTCCATTTTTCAATCTCTGATATTAAGAACTAAATGACACACTCCTTTTCTCAAATTCTGTCATATTAAGGAACTGAGATCTGTAGTGTAACATCCAAAATTGATTTAATAAAAGAAATAAGGAAAGGAAATTATTTTTTTCAATATAGAACTATATTCTCTATTTGCTATGTACATGGCATACAAAACCATGAATTATAGATCAGATTAAACAGATTTCCCAGCTTTGCTCCATTAACTATGATTTTCAATCCACATGGAAACAGGTAGCGGCAAGTAAAATTTGATCCTTGGACTTCTCTCCGGGTCTTCTAGTCTGCATGAGATATGATCATGGCAAAGCAGATTAAACTGCCTGTAGCAAACACAGAATGCTAATTGGATCTAGCCAGGATCCCATTTTTTATTGCAAGTGCCTCCCCTATTGCATATCTAATAAACCGGAAGTGTCGAAGCAAAAGGGCCATTATTCTGGCCCAATGACATGTCCCGTCCCCCCTCAGCTGTCTTTGAAGGCTGATACAGGAAGATTCCTTACCAGTGACTCTGGGCACAAACAAATGTGCTTCTCCGATGCCTCTCCTACAGAGACATTTGTATTAGCCTCATGTCACTATATACTGTTTAAACACTCAAAACATAAAGGACAATTTTATACCACCCAGTTGTTTCCAGATAGGTAACCCTATTACAAGTTACAATAGCAATAGCATTTAGACTTATATACTGCTTCACAGTGCTTTCCCGCCCGCTCTAAGTGGTTTACAGAGTCAGCATATTGCCCCCAACAATCTGGGTCCTCATTTTACTGACCTGGATGGAAGGCTTGAGCCGTGCTGTCAATGTTGTCAAGTTCTCGCAGCAGGGCTCAAAACTCATTGGATGATGACCCTCCCCATGCTATACACTAGTTTTATTAAGCACCTAATTTGCCATATCAAAGTGCTTAGTAACTTGCCACCGTCATCCACATTCTAATCTTTTACATTTTTCTATGCCAATCTAATGCTCCTACACATTCTGTTAGCTTTTTTAAAAGTTTTTTTCTTTTTATATATACATTTACTTTTTATTGCTTATATCTTGTATATCTTCTAGTTTTTCATACCTTTTTTAAATTTAGATTTTTATTTTTACTCTTGATGTATTCTTTAATGACTGTATCTCACTTTTCTTATGCTGATCTATGATGGTAATAAACATTTGATTTGATTTATTTTCACAATGGACATATTCATCATGGGAATAGTAAACAAAGGCAAAAAAGTGAAGTGGTATCCTGTCACAAATCACCATTATACAGTTAAATTAGAAAATAAAGTCAGGCAAAGTTTTAGACTAATATCAATTCTCTAAGAATAATAGGCTTGTTTTTCCAACACTTTGTATTTGAAGCATGCACATGAAATGTTGGAAATGTAGGGATGGGATTCTAAGTCTGCTCCCAGTGAACTTTGTAAATAATTATGAATTGTTTGATGGCTCTTATTCATTAAAGTCCTTGATGTAACAGTTTCAAAACATTAGTGCTGGATGATTTGCATTTAACATTTACTGTACAACCAAATAACTATTATTATATTAAAGGCATGGTGATTTATCACAACATAATTAGTAGAAAAGGCATGCATATAAATTAGCCCTATTTTCAGATGCCAAGAGTATCTCAGTTCCTGCTGTGTTAAGGAATGTGAATTCTTTTGCAAGATAATTTCACAAGTAATAATAAAAACAGTATAATCTACTTAGAAGATAACAGTAATAAAAACAATCTTTCTAAAGGTTCAGTTCTTATCACATTCCACACCCATCTTGGAGATGGATAGGAAATAAAATGAAACAACATTTTACAAGCTACTATATGATGTCATATTATGATATTATGGAATAATAACTTGAGCATTCCTTTGCTATTAGTAAGTAGAAACCTCTTAGGTCATTGTTTGAGAGACATTTCCTTATCAGAGTCCCCAATGCCTTCAACAATGGCAAAGTTTCTAATGTATTTGAAAAGTTCTTAAAAATTTGGAGAGATATTCAGAAATGTATCAGTCTTGAAAGTAACCCTTGTTGAACTGTATAACACTGAAACATCACGAGTTAACCACAGGAAATGTTTTATGAATGACATTTTATATTATGTCATAAAATCTGTTAAGATCATTTTTATGTCATAAAATCTTTTAGAAAATTTGCCAAATTTCAGTTCCCTGAGAGTAATGCATCCTGGATTTTGGATACATTATGTAAGTTATACTTCAGTTCAAAAATTCTTGCCCAATTTCACCCAGTTAAAGGTTATGGGAGCAATAGTTTTAATAGTATAGAAATGAAATAAGTGCATGGTAAAGTGTTTCAATATATTAATTAAGTCATATTAATGTTTGGCAATTGCATGGAAACAGAGTACATATACTGACTGCATCTCTTATTTGTATATGGTCAGCATGTGCTGACTGTGTAATATAATCCTAAATAATAAACTATGGGAATAAAACATACAGTCTTGGGCTATTCAGGTATGTTTACAAAATATGAAATAAGTCCTGAATTTTATATGGCCATAGCAAATAAAACGTGGAAATATCAGCTTTCCTATGTATGTTTCCATGCTTAAAACATAGTGAGAATCTACAATCTGATTTCATAATTAATGTATTTTGGGAATGTACAATTTTGTTTTTAAATTAAATTATTCTTTGTTCATTTAAAATAAGTAGTTAGCAGGATTCCTGTGATTAGTGTCATAATAATTAGCTAAAACCAATTTGCAGCAGCACTCAAAACTCATTGGATGGTGACATGTGCTATAAACTAGATTGATTGAGAACCTAGTTCGCAATATCAGAATGTTTTGTAACTTGATAGTTTTCCACAAACTACCCTTTTATATTCCCTAATTCCATCTAATGCTCCTACCTCCTTTAGATTCTTCTATTGCTGCTACAATAAAAAAGTGTCTCTCAATTGGGCAGCATCTCCTTCCAAAACAGTGGCTAAAGATATCACACAAACTATACATAGCAGACACCCTCCTGTCCTAAATTATTTTTTTATAAATGCCTTTGTATATTGCATCTTTGACAACACATCTAATAAATCCCATGAATATTGTTCTTTTCTACCATGCTTAGAAGCTATTAATAGATGTACAGATATGAACAGTAGGCAACTGATTTTCAAAATGCGATAACTCACAATTAATACTGTTTTCTTTAAAGATACATTTTCGAGCCTTCTCAGTACTTTTTCTTATATTTTGCCCATCTAGAAAAATTTGGAGAAAGTAGTTCTTTTTAAATGGTAAGCTCTGTCCTCAGTACTGCAACCAGCTATCTATAAAATATTTAATAATAACCATAAAAGTAGAACTATATAAACATGTAAGTAACCTTCAGCTATTTTAATTGCACAGTAGACACTGACTGCCAGATTGTAGTATAGCAGACTTTAGATACAATGGACAAAAACTATTTGCTACTTGATGTATGCATAACATTCTGTTTGATCTAATAGAAATTAAAGTCTGACACTCCTTCTTTTCAATTAATGCAGTAAATGAAGTGTTTACTTGTATTAATAATTTTGCAATTATGGAAGACACATAACTTATGCTTGTGATTTATCCCAATGGCCAATTTACTCATTTTCTAATTATCAGATTTACCCTTCACATGGACACACTCAAGAGAAAACATACTTGTAACTCATCATGACATCTATCTTAATGAATTTGAAGTTTATTTGGAAATTGAAGGAAATGTTATTGAAATGATTGTCATTTTAGTTTAGAAACTGTTTTTATTCATAACATTTGTGCAGATACTTGCCTCATAATATTTGTACAGATATTTGCCTCATAATATTTGTACAGATATTTGCCTCAGGGGATAATATAGATGACATTGTCATGATCCCAGCCAAAAGTCCTGAATATCTTGCTAATATTTGAATTCAGGAGATGCAAGTTAATTTTCATCACACTGCAGTTTCAACTGCAAGATTCTCACATGTTAAATTGGGTCCTCCACATTTTGATCTAAATAAAGTTTGATATTTTTAATGGTGAACATTCTGAACGTACAATAAAATAGCCTGGGTCCACATATTGTGCTAATCTATAATAGTTTAACCTTGACTTGCTTAATGAATCTTGGCATGATGGCTTATGCAAATGAAGCCATAAACCATGCTTTGCAAATGATAATGACTGAATTCACCTACTGAACTAGGTCAAACAAAGCAAACTACATTACATGGGATGGAACAGATATAGACAACAATAAGTGGCTATGGATACTTTGGCCTCCCAGTTTTGGACTGGTTCCATCTTTGGTCATGTGTGGCATTATACTTGCCTCTTCAGGACTTCTGTACAACTTAGGGTCCTGTGTACTTTCAACTCTTACATGAGTGGCAGCTGTGGCTAAGAAGGCCTTTGCACAAATGTATTTAGTCATTTAGTTTAATCACCTCATGACTTTCTTGAAGATCACTTAAAAGCTAAAGTAATCCAGAAGGTGGGGGCATTGGCAGTTATAGGTATGCTTCAGTAGGCACATGTGACACCTGTCCCATCAGGCTTCCAGGTGCAATTCAACCTATCAATCCCTTCACAGAATAGAGCCTGGTTATCTGAGGGACTCCCTATTTCTCATCTTCATCTCACACGGTCTCACAGAGTTGGCATGCTCTGAGCCTCCTAAGGTAAACAATATCAACTGGTGGGACCCAGGAAGCAGGTCTTCCCTTCTTTTGAAGACAGTAAGGATGATGATCTTGATGGAGATATACAGGATCTGTTGCATAGAGCTGAAACATTTTTAAGTTCAAAATGAGATAGCATTTGGAAGCTGTTCTGGCAGATACCTTCCTAATTCATTGAAATATAAGAAGGAGAATGAGAGTTATCCTTATAAGCCACCCAGAGTCACTGAGAGTGAGCAGCCATATGAAGTTTCATAAATTAAATAAACAAACAAATAAATAAATGCATATAGCACAATCAGAATTGCAAGATTCTGATATTGAGCCAAATATAATGAAAGCAGTTTTACCTTTCTGGTGGAATTAATTTCCAGGTCTGGTCTACCTAGTGGAGTGATCAGTCATGGTGCCTGCCCACTGGTGCACAGTTCCCCCAGAAATTTGCATCCTGGCCATGGTTAAATGAGAACGTAAAACATGGTTGTGTCTTCAGACCTTGTAGCAGACTGAGTAGTTGATTTATTGTGTAATATTTTAATTTTTTCAAATGTAGGCATTTCCCACATATTTTTTTAAATAATATAATTATATGTTTTTAACTTATTTTTACTGGTTTTATTTTGTAAGTAGCTCAGAGCAATAAAATATTTGGGTGGCCTATAAATCTCATAAATAAGCTGCTGCAACATGAGTAAAATTTACTACACTTTGTTTGTAGTTGTTTGTTTGTACACTGTGATTGTAGTTCTTCCAATGCAAATAGCTATTTATGCTCAAGATATGTTCAGATGTTGTCAGTACTAGGCTATCTTTTTGCTATAGTCACATGGTGAGAAATCAGAATGTTCTTATTAAATCTCAGTACTAGGCAAGATTAATAAGGCAAGAGGTTGGAAGGATAGCTATGAAAAAGTCTCACCAATGATGGCGGAAGCACTAAGTACTCAAAATGGAACTTATTTATAAGTACAAAAGCAAGGGCAGAGAAAAAAAAATGTCTGTAAGCAAGGCAAATAAATTGATTGGAAAAAATAACCACAATATCAATAACCTACAGACATGTGCACTTATCGTGCAGTACATATCTATTCTATGCTGAACACAACTGTTTTCAAGATTTTCTTCATCTGATCTTCTCCATAAATTTTGGAATTCTTGTTTCCTAATGTACTTTGTGTTTTTTTAAAAATAAAAATTTATTTAGCATATGGGCAATTTGCTAGAGCTTATTTGAACCTAGGAGGAAAATACCATGACCACAAAACTGAAACTGAACTGAGCATATGCTCCCACATTAAAAATGGGGGGGGGGAGGGGGATGACAAAACAGAATGTGTGGAATCCTTTCAAAGTGTAATTATTGGGATCTTACAGAGCTTTCAACAATAATATGTTTGAAACAATCTTACTGAACAAAACTACAAAAGTTCTAAATCTGTGAGCTACACATGCACATCTGTTATTTGCTGTCCTTCTTTCCACTGGGAAACTTTTAAGTGGCAAAGTAGATATTTTTCTTTCCCCCACCCGTGACAAATAAAACTCAAGAGAACAACAGGATAAGATAAACAGCGGGATAGAGGGATAATTTTCTCAGTTTTTTATGCCTATAAAAATGTACATCCTTAGATCGGTGAGAAGACAGTGAATGCGACATAAGCAGAGAATAATGTTCAGACTTGATTTTTGTCTTCAGCTATTTTTTTAAAACCAAACCAGTGCCTTCCTTCCTTTCTTCTTCCACTGATAAAGCTTATCCTGACTGGATAATCTCAGAAAACATGTTTGTTTTTAAAAATGTAATAAAGCTACTTCAACTTCTGCTCCTTAGTTTTTTCTATCATGCAGCTGTTCAAAGTGGAAAGAAACTCTTAAAAATAAACTACACCTTATATGTATGACCTGTGCTTGTAGTAATAGTTTTAATTTCATTTTTCATTTTGTAAGAGCAGAGGGACTGGAACTAAAGACAAATCAATGCACAGAGTTAGGTTCATTGAGTCAAGCAGCAGAAAACACATAGTAGAAAAGCACTAGTAACATGGCTCAGAAAGAATTAAGATTTGACTTGGGCATCTATATGCAAAACTCATTTACCAACATAAGTCCCTCAGTTCAGCAAAACAGTGTTTTAGATGAAGTCTGGAATTCTTGCAATGTTTTTTCTTGACTGATCACCAGTGTCACTTTTGTCTGCTTTTCCAAAGTTTGATCTGAAGTGTGAATTGTTTTCATAGTCAGCAGTGCCTGTTTTGCAACATGTTATGAGTAGGTGGAACATGGAATGAGCATAGCAACCTTTTGACTCTTACAAAAATCCCTATATCAAGAAAAGGTAACGCTGCTAAGAAATAGAGGGACAAATATCTTCTTAGCTTCTGTTAATCTTGGTCCAAGCAGTCAAAACTGTTTTATTTTTATCTTGCAAAGTATCAAAATCCATTTTACCTTTTCATGAAACATGTGCCTACTCAGAATCTTGACTATTTTTCCCTGTTGTGGGTTTTGGGTGGGTGGGTTGCTGTCAAATACGTCTCTTCCCAATCTACAGCTATTTTTCTAAGCCTGGAGCTACAGTTGAGTTCTGTTTAGTACTTTGCATATAATGTACTCCCTAAAAGCCTATACTGGGGAATAAAACTGATAATAAAACATCTTCTTCCTTTCCAGAATGAAAAGAGGAAAAATGAAGAGTAGCTGCTGAGCAAACACTCCCTCTACAGGCCTATTCTGAGAGCCCTTTTAGACAGATTTCAACAGTACAAAACAGCAGTAGAAATGAGAAATTTTATTGTTTTGTGAGTTTTATTGTAATCAGAGAAAAGATATAAATGACAGGAGAAAAACTGCCTTCTTTAGTCAACATCATGAACATCTATATTTCTCTATTTTTACTAAAACATCTTAAAGCAGTATACATGAAATACAACAAAAGCTACAATTATTAAGATATAATAAAATTAAAACATATTAACATATATAATACACATAAACACATGCACAAAGAGAGAAGTTAGTCATGCAGAACATTCAAATCCAGAAATCCTGGGAAACAGATGAATTTTCAATGTGCTTGATTCTGACTAAAATAAATGTTAACAGTACCATCACACCATTCTTAATTTACTATTACAGTATAGGATCTGCGCCTCATATATCAAAACCACCCACTTCCAAAACATCGTGCGACCCAGATATGCAAGAGCTGAAAGGAAACACTGAATTCTATTTTTCACAATATTAGCATAAAGAAAATTTAATTTCAGTCGGTAAATGAAGAAAAATGTATTCACAGGCATGGGAATATGCCAAGCTCTAGGGCATTTTAGAACTCATGAAATGTTTGTGACAAATAATTACTGCTATTAACCTAGCTAACTCCAACATATTTAATTATGTGTTGTAACACAACACAGTTGTTCTTAAACTAAGTTTTATTTCTTGATACTACAGCAAAACAATAGTTTATCTGTTGCTAAGTGCGCAGCAGAAACATTGTGCAGCTTTTATGTTAACCTTCTACAAATGCACAGACACCAGAAGCCAAGAGAACAATTAGAAAAAAATTAAGATCTACGAAAGAAAATAATTAAACACAGGAAAGAATGAACTGTGTATAGTAAGACTCCTTGTCTATCTCGTCAAGCATTTAAGGAACCTTTTGACAACTTTAAGACTCCTTATACTATAAGCCTTTATGTACTAGAACTTATATCAAATGCAGCTATTAAGTGGACTTCAGTCCATAAATATTAACTTTACAGTAAAACAATTCAATTAGACTTTAAAGCTACAGGACTCTTTCTACATTAGCCATAATTAGGGCTACCAGAATTGGGCAGCAAAAATAAAGGTAAAGGCATTAGTAAAAGGGGAAGGGCAGCTGGCCCAAATAATCATCAATTTAATTTAGCCATTGTAAACATGCCTGTAGAAAGGGATTACAAAGGAGAATATCATATAGTATTGTAACAGACTGTTACCTGAGTACCTTCTTCAAAACTGTTACCCAACCCAATAGAGATAACTTCTCTTGCAAGACTATATTCTGTGCACTATTAACTGTTTGTCCAAGACTAATGATGGGAATTATAAATTAGAATACCAATTGGAGAGGACAACCTTATAGTATTTTTAGCTTATACATAGTTTCTCAAGTATGTAATTATCTCATGACTGTGGGGACGCTGCATTGGTTTAAGGGCAAGAAAGTTACTTTTTCAGTACAGTTCTTAAGTGAGGACTACCTCTCTTGGCATCTTTATTTATTCATATGGGTCACTTCTTACAGATCTCCAGAAAAAAAATGAAATGATTTAATTGCAATGCTAATTTCGAAGAAAGGAGACATGACTAATTTTGTCTATTCATCACTTAAGTATAATTGATAAATTACACAGCAGGAATTTCACCTGTTAATCAACTGGCTAGTTCAGAACAATGTAGTGGACACCGAACAAGCCAGGTGCAAAGCAATACTCTGACTGATTCTGAGAGATTGTTGTGCTGTTTTTATTAACTGAAAGGTGGCGTTTGACTCAATTCCTAGAAAAAGCCTCTGAGTGAAACTGGCCTTCGTATTCTACCATATTTATGTTCCCACATAAACATGTTCAATGAAGATTAGATACATATTCTAAACAAAAAGGGATGAAGCAAGGATGTGGTGCAAGATTGTGAGGATATTGAAAATATAATAGGAGGAGTATTAGACTTCAGCAATCAATTGTTGGCAAAAAAATATTTTAGTGTCTGATCTCATAAATGGCAGCTCAAGCCAAGATGCAAAATACATGCAAAAACATTAAAAGCAACTCTGCCTTAATGAACATTAATAAAAGAAGTGGAGATTCCTATTGCAGTTTTCATGATTTTATTCTTTACCACTCATTATTTCATGAAAACTTCCAATGAAATTTTTGCTTCTTTGAGTATGTACAGGGCTTGATAGCTTAGTCTGCTTTCTTTTCAACATTTAAATCCATTCTATAGCCAGAACTTGACAAAAATCAAGTTCCACTTACCAAAGGTTGCAAATAAAACTGGATCAGTCCTTCTCAATACTGTTGATTTAACTTATATAAGACAGAGACTTCAAGCCATAGTCTCACATTGTACTCATTATCACTTACGGCAAAACAAAAAGGAAAGACTCATTATCACTTATGGCAAAAGAAAAATGATGGCCTTCACTAAGTGGCTTGCAAGCCATAGATATTGTTGTAAGAGTAATAGTATCTGCATAGAGTAAAACAAAGTCTTTAAACAATTGGCAGCTTCTTTTCAATCTTCTGCTGTTAAGGAGAACAAATAAAAGATTTATTAATTGGGACCTCAAGAGCAGTGATGCTTTCTGCATTTTGCTAGCACTAGAGAAGGTAATTATGTTCTCTACTTATAAATATTTTTAAGATGATCAGTTGTCTGTTATGTGGCCCACAGATTGGCAAATATAAAGGTCCGAGGCCTCTAGAAGCAATATGGTTTCAATTCTTAAGAATCACGCTCAAGATTTCTCTAAGAGTCTCTAGTTCTATATTGTTTCTAAAATTAAGACTAGTTTATCCATTTGGCTAGATTGTTCAACATTCTGGCTAAATTTAATTTTGATTGAGTATTCTCTTGCCTACTTATTCCTTTGGGGTAGCTTCTGTCATCCTAGAAGTAAAACTTTAATTAGATCTAAAATATTGTGGATTCTTAATCCAATATTTGATATGGCATAATTTTGACAAAGTGAAAAGGGAATCAAAGAAATATGGTATTCCATATTTAGCACCAGAAGGAATTGAACAGAATCTTACTTAGCACGAATGTGATCTATTCAGAAGACATTTTACTCCAACTAAATATACAGCAAATATTATCTGTATGTTCGGAGGCCTTTTCTGTGGCCAGATGTAAAACTCTACTGTCCATGTTAATTGAAAGGAGATAAAAATCACTTGCAGTATAAGAATGATTATGTTCAAACTTGATGGGAGAAATTAATACAGTTATATGTGTATTAATATATGCCTATATTGCCAGACTGAAGATTCTACTATCTGCATCTACAATATGCTTTGTAAACTGTTAGGCAGGAACTGTTTTCATCCTCTTTCTCTCACATATAGTATCTTGGCTAAATTGTCTCTTACTCTTCTGGAATGCACCACTGGGGATTCACCTCCTCATAGAGAGTAAATTTTGATTCTAAATATAATTTATATTTAGAATTAATTGCTTAAACTAAAAACTAGAAACTTTTTATTCCAGTGCATTGAGATGAACCTTCTAGTAATACGCAGGTCACACATTTCTATTATAAATATTTGTTTACATTAGTTAAGCAGTACTTAAACATAAACTATTCAAATGTCCTTTAATGACCCTGTTCACTACATTTTTTTCAATTCTTAAACAGGTTTCAAATTATATTTCCTAGGATCACTCCAAGATGAAGTTAAAAAAAATGAAGTCACAGAGTGTTAACTAGCAGTGATGCCTTAATGTCAGAGTGCACACAGTGCGACTAGGTGAGACAACCCAGGAGCAAATACAGCACACAGGTTTGTATTTACAGATAGTGGTTTTTAATCCTAAAAAGCATATATACATACAAGTACTTTTATACAGCAAGCAGAAGCTCTTCACTACCTGAACACACACACTGAGAGAAAGAAAAAAGAAACACGCCCCCACTAGGCCTGTTTTATATTGCAGCCTCTTAAAGTGGTAGCAGTCCAATAACCCTGCTGACTCATTGCTACTGTTGCATCA
>JANHFL010004614.1:70005-85488 GCA_032468155.1 Oxyrhabdium leporinum | reverse complement strand
GGCCAGCCAGGGATAGGAATTACCAGTTCATCAAACTGGCCATAAAATTAAAAACCGGTTCGCCCGAACCAGTACTAACCGGTAGCAGCCCACCCCTGCTCCAAGGTCCCTTCCAGCTCTATTCTGATTGATCTGGAATTGAGAGAAATCTTACTTTGGATTAGTTTAATGGTACTTGTTGTTTATCACTCTGATTTTCACAAAGGACAGGCAAAGTTTCAGTCATACTTATGAAGCATACAAATCACAATAAAGTACAACTGTTTTATTTGTTTGTTTATCAAATTTATACAGCTGTCCATCCCATAAAAAAGTGACTGGGCAGTCTGCAGCAAAGGTTATGTTTCAAAGTAATGTTCTTCGAGCCTTAAAGAGATTGCCACAACAATAACATAAAAATAAATAAAATAAAGACACTTTAGAATTATAAAGCAGGTTAGGCAGCTGTGACCTTGTATTTATAAAATGTAGTATGAAAATAATGTAGAAATATGTGCATTATTATATAATGCATTAATATTATATTTGGTTTTCAGCAAGCTGTCATTTACTGAATGAAGATCAATGTTTAACATTAAGCAGCTAAATTGGCTGTACAATAGATTCCTAATTCATGATACCATTTCCAAACAGGCAACTTAGCTTTATTTTGATTTAAATTCCTATTTCAAAGATTAGGGAGATATGCCACATGCTCAATAAATATCATTCTGTGTACAATTATACATGTCCAATAGATACTATTGAAGTACTAACTATATTATGTACAATGATCTTCAATACTGAGTAAATATTCAACCTGTTCAGATTTCATAACCAACTGACAGAAGAGGAAAGTAAGGGTGGTATAATCAGTTGTTCTACACAGATAGCCAACCATAAATAATCAATGACAGTAAAACAGATGCTTGCAGTAGTGAGTCATTTGTTAGTGTGCAACAAAGGACTGTCTAGGTTTGAGTTTTCTGTTAATATTAGAGTAGGATTATTATTGCTGCTATACATCACCCTTCCGCATTTTGATTGATCCAGCAAACAGGTTCAAATATCAAAATCTGCTTGTGTGTAAGTGGCTGCAGCTAGTTGGGATGTTTAAAAATACATGTTGCTTTGTACTTTAGAAATACAAGATTAAATGTAGTCATTTGAACCACATTTGATAGAATAATACTATAAATCTGCACTCAAATAAGAGTACAATCCTGTAGGCAACATAAGCCAGTTTGTTAAAATATCAGTCATCGGACACTTGATGTTACTTTTCCCTTTGATATGGAAATCATTTATTGGAAGCATTGGTCATGTGCAAATCTTTAAATCTCGCTTAATAACTTTTCCATTTCATATTCCATTCAACTTATGATTGTAGAAAATCAGAAACATTATATTCCCTTTCATTTATAATTTTCTTTCTTTTTTATTCTTTCCTAGACCATTCAAGCATTAGAAATCAGAATAGCTATCATGTCCATGTGTTTTAGATATCCTCTATCAGTATCACTCCACTTCACTGTAGAATGTTTGTACAGGAGACAAGTCAAGTTGGCTTTCATGTGTTCAAGGACCCTGATAATGTGGTGTAGCAATATGTATGATAGCAGTATGTGTGCTGCCTTTTTTCTTGCCAATGGCTGATTGCAGTAAACTAATGTCACTGGAATGATGACATGGAAGGTGGAGATTATTCAGATAACCCTAGAGTGCTCTAGATTCATCAAATCAAATAAATCTTTATTATGATCACAAACCAGCATAAGGCATGGGGAAGGAATAAAGACATTAAAATAAGTCATAGAAGCATAAAATGTATAAATGTATAAAACATAGGGGACATAAAAGACATAAAAAGCTATATGGGGATATCAAAAACAGACAAAATATGTGACATTGGGGGTAAATAAGATAAAATATGAAATCATAACCTCATGCACTAGAAATGCTCTTTGATGGCAGACCAGGGACATGCTGAGGTTAACCTATTAGTTTGGGTAGTAAGCATGAGTTAGAACTTATTTTATGGCAAATGTTGAGCATTGCCACATGGTACTTGGGAAAGCTGTATTTTGTGGCAGGGTTAATGGCTGAAAGATGTAGCACAGGGAACTGTAAAACTGTTCTGTGTGTCCTGGATACTTCTGTAGTAACTGTTGATTAAAGTTGCAGGAAATATCTGTGTTAATACAAGCAATGGAAGAAGACATGCTTTACTGTCTGCATACTGAAAGTAAAAGGGGTATTACTGAGAAGAAGTGTAAAATCAAGCCAAAGTAAAGGTCCTCCTGTATCTTGTATTTCCAGTCGTGTTAAGTATGCCAGGTGAGATATAGTATATCTAAGATCTTCAGAGAAAGAGGTCTTAAGACTGGTGATCAGTATCAGTAAATATGTTTAATAAGGCTTTGTCCTGATTCTAACCCATACCATATAGGAAAGAGGAAGGTTTTCACAATTGTTTGTTTCTAACTTGATTGGAAATCATTGCTTGTGGTTAGAGGAGCAAGACTAAGGGGATGGAAGTATAAGCCAATAGCTAAGTATGAACAACCATGCTGTTCTAATGAGGTCTCTCTTCAGTTATAGTGGTGAGACATATTTGGGGCTTGAAGGGCTGCCTTAACAATTTAATATATATAAATTCCAATGGGGAAAATTGGAAAGGGGACTCAGTTGAGATCATAGAGTACCTACGCTGAAAGGCTAGCTTCAAAAAATTTAACAACTATGAATATTTATGGTCCACATCTTGCCCTAAGATTTTTAAGAATTGCAGATGTCCTCTATATATCTTGAAAAATGTAGCTTTCACAAGTTTTCCTATTGCTGATAGAGTAACAAATCATCCACAAGTATTTGAAAAAGGCAATCTACTCAATTTTGTGGTGATTTATAATTTATAAATGGGTTTGGGGCTTTTTGACAAAAGCCACAACTTTGGTTTTCTGATAATTGAGTTGCAGCACATCTTCCTGCAATAGTGCACTAAGACCCTCAATGTTTTTTAAAGGTTAATTGGACTCCTTGAAAGGGTCCCAGGTGTGTGTGTGTGTGTGTGTGTGTGTGTGCAAGTCTGAGTTGTTAAGCTGGCCAACCATGGAATTAAAATTTGAATTTCTGAACATCTCTCTGTATTTCTGTAGCACTAGTGATGTAAATTTGGATTTGAACCTTACTTTGAGCAATGTGCTTTCATGAACTATGAACATTATGTATAACAGCTCTGGTCAATCAATTAAATTCCCACAATTAGAATCAAACACTGCTTTAACATCTAGGAAGGGGTATAGAAAGTAGTTACATTGAGTGAAGGATATTTGTGGACAAGAAACACTTATTCTAGTTTTGGTAAGCATTCACAATTAGATTTTTAAATTTTATCTCCATCCAGGGAATGCAGCAATACTGACCCAGTACGCTACAAATACCTTTTCTTTTCTTTTCTTTTTACTGCAATGCAATATTATCATTCCATTTGTTTGGTGTTTTGCTGCAGCACAGTCCAAATCTTGAACAAACACATATTGGGAGAATAGATGTTATGAAGCAAACTATTCTATAAACTGCTCAAATGGATTGCACATCCAATAAAGAGAAATTGTGTGAATTCAACACTTACTCTTTTTTTTGATGGAAGGTGCTTCACAAGTGTAGTGACTTTGATGGTAAAACTCTATTTGGAAACAGGCTGCTGCTGCAGCAGATCAAGCATCAGGACACAGAAAACTGCTACTATGCAGGTTTAAAGACTCAAGCTGCCACCATCTCTGTGTCGCATATATTTTACTGTTTCTGGCAATACAAATAAGGCTATAGGAGCCCCATGCTGCTTGGAGTAATGAGAAAACTAAAACAATTCACTGAATTTCTATGCATGTGTCAAGAAAGAATATGAAAAGACTGATTGTAGAATTTTTTAAAAATATGTGTTATAATAAAAGTGGGGTGATCATTGTCTCAGTTGATTGGGCAAGCAAATTAAAAGTTATATTTCTCAGCTTATGCAAAGTACATTATTGCACCAGCTGCTGTAGCTTGAGTCTGAATAGCTTCCTTAATATCATTCTTAAATGTCCTATCATTAATTTTAATAAAAGTGCCACTGATGGGACATAACGTAGTTTTCTTTCTCTTCCCTAAAATGTTCAGACATAATTAAAAATGGGGAACTTGTAATAAATAATATTAATAACAACAATAACAACATCAGCAGCAATAATTCAGTGAATGGATGAATTTCCACTCATGAATTTTCCACTGTATTGTATTTGCGATAATTACAAATGTATCTACAAATACTCACGACTATTTTATGCACATGCATTTTAAACCATAGTCTAATGAATTATTTGCATACAGAATTCTTTGTGCTTATGTCTACATCAGCTTAGATTATGTAGGATAGAGGGATACAGTCATACTAAAGGAAAAATATAGCAGAAAGAAGTTGTAGAAAAAAATGAGTAGTCTCACTGAAAGCAATGGAAATCTGAAAGAAATCAATGGATGCGTTATTTACAAATTATGACTAAGTATGGATCTAACCTCTTAATTAAAATGAACAAAAATACAGCATAATAAACAAACCCTTCTTTCAATATTAACTGCATGAGACAAAGAGTATTTAGCTTTAAAATATTGCAGTGGAAACTGCATTGTTTAAAAGCCTGGCAAGTAAAAAAGATTTTAACTAACACTTTTTAAAAAGTACAAAAACCATGAAAAGTACAAAAACCATGAAAATAAGTCATCCTAATAGGCATTCATCCCTTTTGACTCATGGGGGCACATGGTTAAAGTGTTGTTTGCTTAGGAGATCTTTTATTTAAGATGAGAGAAACGAGAGGTGGAAAGAGACAGAATGTGGCACAAATATAAGGTAAATAAATTATCTCTGAAAATTAATCTTTCCAAGCTAGTTTGCACATAAATCCCACTTACCTATCTCCCCACCACCCTGTTCACCTCACATCTAATGTCTCCAGTTCTTTGCCTGCATTACAAAGCAGCAAGATGTTGCATGTCTCTATATAAAGCCATTAAGAATGAATATCTTGTCTTTTCTTGTCACCAAATATTTCACAGTACATGGTAAAACCACCATGTAATATCTGTTTACTTGCTTTTTGGTTGGCACCCAAAAAATGACCCTCAAAATGAATATAACACTAAATAATCCTTGACTACATAATTTTTATTACATTGTCTCAGGAATTATCTAGAAGGTTCATCTCATCCTAAGGCATTCTGAAGAACCTATACAACAGTGGCCTTCATTTGCTAGGTTTTTCAGTTTTTGTTTAATATATCACAGTTAAATGTTACGTTTACCAAGCACAATTTTCACTGCTAATGAGTCAAATTCTTATGGCAAAATCTAAAACAATTTTCAAATAATTAGTCAGGCCTCATGGCTCATTTAATTATTACAGACTATTAGTCCAATTATTCCAAAATCTGAAATAAGCAGAATGACCCCTGCAAGGTCAAATACTGATGAATAAAGGCACACAAAATATTTTTTTAGAAAGCTATGCAACCACAGAAGCCTAAATACCATAGTCCCAATTACAAAGTAGCAAAAAGGCAAATATCAACATCTGTTGACACATGTTCAAATTATATTAAATAGAAGTTTGTAAAATTTATTTGCTTCCCTTCTCTTCCAGCATACACCAGTACAATAAATCAAATATACCATTTCACTGAAGAGCAATAAAAATAGAGTGCACTTCTCTTGTGCCAGAAATAGACATGCAATTGATATTGTCTGATGTGAATGACAGGCCAAAATAATTTGCACATGACTCTGCGGCTAAGTTTCAGGCACTCTGAAGTAGCTACAAGAAGAAAAAAAATAGAACTAAGACCCTGTTATATACCAATTTTCTTTAAAAAATGTGATATTATAATGTATTCTTTCTTTCATAGACCACTACATAGATACAGTAGATATCAGTATAAACAGCTTATCATAACAGACACTAAACTGAAGGTGATTATCTTCATTTTGGGTGGCCTAACCTCTCTTTCTTTAAAAAACAAAGTATATTAATTATTCTGTGGGCTTTCTAGTGTGACTTCACCCTTTGGGAGAAAAAGAGAAAGAAGCAAAAGATGAAGGAAGAATGCAATTGTTTTGACCCTTAAAGGGTGCTTAACAAATAAATTGTTTTGGTGCTAGTAATTTGGAAGGCATATGTAAATCATTCTCTGTTTGTCATAAACCATTTTAAAATAGCATCAACAACAAATGAACACAACTTCCAAGATCTGCAAGTAGGTATTTCCCATCGCCCACAGGCTACCATATGAGGACAAATCATGCACTACAAAGATCATTTGGAGGTGGGAGAAACTTCTAATGTAATTTACTGTATCCCCTGCATGGATTGTCCTGTGATTATGAAGGGCATACATGAAGGAGTGAACCACCATACTGCAAGAACATGAACAAGTGATTAGACAAGGAAACCAAACTAATTGGTAGCCTTACATGGCATTTGTGTGTGGGATCTGGGTGTTTTCCCAACTGACATTGTGTCACTGTCCTCCTTGGCCAGCTGAGTCCATTTTCTTCTGACTTGGCCAGTGTGGAAATCTTCCATTTTGTGTTTCCACTGTTGGAGCTCTGCAGAATTTGAGAAAGCATCATTTTCCTAGTTGCTCGAACATCTGTATTTCCACTCTTCCAAACTGCCTCTAGTAAATTTCACTGGTGACTTTATGATCAAACCTGAGCTTAATCCTTCTCATCAGTTTCTAATCATTTCCATGGTAGCTGTTTTGCTTAATTTTAAAGTGAATGCCTTGGTTTTTCAATATGAGGAGCATATTGCAACTCTTGTCATATCCTGTCTTCTAGCTATTGGGGTCAAGTAAGCTATTAATTTGCTAATTATATTTTTTGTTAACAGATATTCTTCCCCAGATGCCCCAGTTTCCTACCAAATTTCCATGAATGGTTTCATTTTTCTTTTCACTGCTGTTGACTTTGACCTTTAGATTGAAATAGGAGGGGCATAACAATATCAAAGCATGAATCTATCAACACTGAGGCAAAGATGTCTGAGATTTTAGATCTTCCACTGAATTGGTTTGTTGCTTGACAAAATATTTTATAGGTCTGGATCATTGCCCAGCCTGTTCCAGTCACACATCTAATTTCCAAAATTATATTTAGAGATTAGACCTGGCCCCTAGACAAAAGCTTGATTTACAATCAGTAAACCCCAAGTGATAGTTTCTAAATTGGCACATCTAACATAATGTTGCATATACAGTAGCACACAAAAAGAGCATGTTTTCATTGGAGATGGGGGCTTCTTTCAGCTAACTAGAATTTTCAGCTTCTGGTTATTCTGCTTTGACTAAATAAAGAATATATGGAAATGTAATATTCAAATAGTACTTTATTATATAGAAGCTGTGCTAAGAGATAACCTTGAAATGAAATAAGAAAAAACGCACATAGAGTGCAGAAATTGACTTTTATATTTTTAGGAACTCAGGGGATGGAGGATGGGAAGAAAATAAGAGAAAAAAGAAAGAGAGTAATTCCCTTTTTTCAGTTATTAAAAGTTTGTGGGAAGTTGGAGCTATGAGTTTTTGTTTCACACCTGAGCCATCTTTTCTGGTTGCCACTGTAGATTTAGTCTTTACTCTTGATGCCTAGAATATTTTTTAGAAATATTTCATAAACAGTGAACTAAAAACTGTACATTCCCTACAAGTCATGAATATGAGTATGAGCCATTGCAAGAGTAGGCCTTAGTGTGGGACCATAAAATAAAGTAAGTAATAGAAACTGAAGAAGCTAAAGTGCTCTGGGACTTAGAATTCAAATAGACAGGCACCTGCCACGTAACATCCCAGACATAACAACTGTTGATAAGGAAAACAAAAAAGTCTGGGTGGTGGACATGACAGTACCTGGAGATAGCAGACTAGAAGAGAAAGCATTCGAGAAGATAACTGAATACAAAGACAGGCAAATAGCAAAAGAACTACCGCAAAAGAAAGCAAATAGTAATAGGCGCCTTGGGTAAATCCCAAAACAACTGGAGCACCACTTGAACACCATCAACATTGACAAATTCATAGTCAACTACAAAAAAGCAGCTTTACTTGGAACAGCATACATCCTGCAATGGTATCTGTAACACCATCAAACATCCACCTCTGCCTATCTCAGGCTCCATAGGCAGATAAAAATGCCAAAACCAGTCTGAACATCTGCTGTCTATGTGATGAAATAGAGATAGTCCTCGACTTACGATCACAATTGAGCCCAAAATTTATGTTGCTAAGTTAGACTTTTGTTAAGTGAGTTTTGCCCTATTTTATGACTTTTCTCACTATATTTGTTAAGTAAATCACTGCAGTTGTTAAGTTAGTAACACACTTATTAAGCAAATTTGACTTCCTCATTGACTTTGCTTGTCAAAAGTTCGCAAAAGGGGATCACATGATCCTGGGACACTGCAACCTTTATAAAATATGAGTCAGTTGCCAAGCATCTGAATGTAAATAACGTGACCGTGGGGATGCTGCAATGGTCATAAGTGTGAAAGATGGTTATGAGTCACTTTTTTTAGTGCTGTTGTAACTTCAAATGGTCACTAAATGAACTGTTGTAAATTGAGGATTACCCTGTAATAACCTCATAAGGCTTACTTTTCAGCAAACATAATTGACTACATTGCACTGAAAATACTTAAATCCAATTAATCTGCTTAAAATGATCTACTGCAGGGCTATCAAACTCGTGGCTCACAGGCCAGATGCATCATGCACTGGCCACTCCCACACCCAGTTTAGTGAAGAGAAAAAAAGTCGCAATCTATCACGTCATGCCGTCATTACACCATGAGTTTGACACCCCTGATCTATTGAGTAAAATTGCTTGTATCTAAGTAAATATTATACCCTGATACCAAAGGAGCTATTTCCAGCTTAATAATATCCTTACTGTATGTGTATTTTCTGACTGCTTAACTTTTTTTTTTAATTAAAAGGAGACAGTTATTAAAAAGGAAAAAAAATCATGGCAAGTAAGTTTGAAGGGCAATTTTGAAGGAAAAGTAAACTATCTTCTCTTCACTTGCCATACATTTCTTGTAAGAATTATCCATAGAGGGAAGGGGAAGTAAAACAAAGTCAAGATGTAGTTATAATCACATAACCCTCTTCATATTTCAGTTCAATGTTACTTGATTAATACCTTGTATAGCTTCAACAGCAGCTAATAGAATTTCCTCACTCTCTCAAATTCCATTCTACTTCTTCTGGGTGGAAAGGTACTTTTCAAGTTGCTTTAAGAACAGGAACAAATTTAACTCAAGGGATTTTATGCCCTACCGTGATTTTTTCTTTTCTTATACTCATCACACGATTTCACATTAGCAATGGATATGCAGAGCCCACAGTTTAAACATAGTTTGCAAGAGTTCCATTCTTTCCCCCCAGGTTTGTAAAAATACAAAGCTCATTCTTTGTTCATATCTATTTGGGGAATAAGAAGGCTTGCTTGTTTTCTTTTTTCTTTTTTATCCCACTTTTTTTTCTATATGCAACTCAAGGTGACAAACACACCAGTACAACTTCCTTCTTCTATTTTCTCCCTAACAACAACCTTATGGCATGAATTGACCTGAAAGAGTAAGACTGTCCAAAAATCATACACATACACAAACCATCCACAAATATGGCAATTACAACAAAATCTCCATATATTTTTTAAAAGTGATTCTTGTGGAGAATAAGCTGACAGCCCTAGACAATTTGGCTTTTTAAAATATTGCTGCAGACTCTTAATTGTTTTACTTGTCAACCCCTCTAAACAACTTAATCCACTCCAGGTGTTTATATCCCAAGGCATCATTATTCTTACAGCTGGTGGCCATGTGAACTGCAGTCTGACAAGATTGTTGTGGTGATATTGTGTGACGAAGACATGAGTATGAGAGGTATCATTGGATTTCTTTCTGAAGCTGGATTAGATTCAAATTGTGGAATGATCAATTTGCCATATCCAGTGCCAATATGTTAATGTATTGATGATTGCAATGCCTATGCATCTAACTTCATCGTGAAACAGGCTGAATATTTATATTCTAAACTTGGAAGATGTCCCATCTCATTATCCCATGGACCAAATGTCAAACACAGCTGTTAGCCTAAGAATACTATAGAATGTGAGCTGTTTAATTCCTAATTGAGAGAATCCCTGGCCAAAGCAGGTACCTATGCTAGTAAGTGATTTATATTCCCTCCAGTGAATAAGAAGTCCAAGCTGTTATGTTACTAGCAGGGGATTAAGGCAACCCTGCAGAGCAAATGTGTTGTAGTGTACTATTTTAGGATATATTGTCTATAATCAAAAGTGTATCCCAGAGTAATGTAGTTGGCACTGTGCGAGGCTACAGGGACACTGTGCCATCAACAGAAAAGGCAAGGCAATCAACAATTAGATTAAAGCAAGAGTGAGAAAAGCTAACACAAGCACTTTCATTTTCCCCCAAATGTTAACAAAGCTTTCAGGAGTTATTAGATTTTTCAAAGCTTTGCTTGGATCACCCCAAAGTTTGCATTTGCTTCAAAGCAGAGAATCAAAATACACAGCTTTGAACCATTTTGCATTACTTTACAGATAGGAAAGGTTCTGCGCTTGTTACATACATTACATTACAACTTCATTTCCTTATATACTGAATGTTGAGGAAGGTATTAAGTGAAATAATGGACTAAAACTGACATGAATCACCAGTTATCAGTTTAATATCTCATTAAATTCTTTGCCTATCAAATTTCTTCGGGGCCAATAAAGCTAATGTTATTTGGGGCTTCATTCATCTTCTCAGTTCTCAGCTGTTAAGCTAGGTTTCTCTAAAATGGTCAATACTGATTGAACCCAAAGTCAGTGGGACTTGATATCATTTATATAACAACACAGAATCACAGCTGCCAATTCTTCAGCTAGTGTTGGCTTTCATTTGCATTGTGTTCCCCCAATGTCATATTGCAGGGTTGTCAAACTCATGTCATCAAAGCGGTGTCACGTGACGTATCGGGACTTTTCCCCCCTTTGCTAAAATGGGTGTGAGCGTGGTCAATGCGTGACACATCTGGCTAATGCGCTGGGAGTTTGACAGCCCTATCGTATTGTATCAATGTAGTATATGTGCAGAAACAAGCAGTGTGGCCTTTGTAATTCACAGATACCCAGTATGCCACAGATACCCAGATACCCAGATACCACTGGGACTAAGATTCAGACTGTGATACTTTGTGATCTTCTCCAATTCTGTATCTTCTATTTTACTATCCCCCGATATTGCCACATCAATTATCCAGGTTTTTTTCAACCACAGTTAAATCTGAGATAGTATGTGCCAAGACTTTATGAATTCATATTCAGAATACCCACAATATTTAACCTGCAGTATAAGCAGTAGTCTATATTTGCTATATTTGGCATTTATGAATATGGCATTGAAACTTTTATTGTTCAATTTTTGGAAAGTACTTCAATAGATGGATTTCTTTACCACATTCACCAGCCCATATGCAATAATTCCCTTTTGTAACTTCAATCTCTAATGATATATTTGTTCAATAAAAATAAATATTGGTCTTTTCCCAGATGTGCCATTAAGGTATAAAATAATTCACATTCTAGATATTGATATAGAGAATGAAAGAAAACTTATTACTTTATCTGGATGTTTCATTATAGTGCAATGTCCCTAGGCAATTTCCCTAATCAGAAATATTAGTTTGAAATGTTTTAGAATTGCAGTTCACAGTGTCTCATAAATAACAGTATCAATTTAAATTGCAGTACATCTTTTTTTCATGCTGTACAGTGATGTAATGTAATTATCAGACAATTTCTTATGTTCTTTTGCATATGTCACTGCCTTTCAATTCTTTGACTTGTTACTCTTATCAAATTTAAGTCCACCAACACCAGGAATCTCTGCTTTTAAGATCATCTGTAAACTTTACACCACACTGATAGCTAAACAGTGAAGCTTTCCTTAAAGCAATGCGAGAAAAGATACATACAAAAAAAAAAATAAGACTGATGAATTATTACTAGGTTTTCCCTTGCTCTTATTATGAGGTCAAGTTGTGATTCATTGTTTTGCTCAACTGTAATACTAACAAATCAGGAAAACATCAAATGCCAAGAGAAGTTAGGGAAGCAAACTTTATTGATTTGATTTGATTTGATAGAACTGATTCATATGTATCATATATAGTAAAAACCTACCTAAAAGTAATCTCTTAACTCAGTAAGACTAAGACTTACTTCAATTGCCATCTGCAGAAGAATGGAGACCAAGCAGCAGCACAAAATGGTAATTTTAGATTCTCTTCCTAATCATCTAAGCTTTTCTTTAAAAGGACATGTGAAAATTATCTTCCACTTGTTTTCTCTGGGATATGATATTGAGTGGCTTATTGCCCCCAGTCTTGATGGTAAAGTATTATAAGCATTGCTAGCAACCAAAAAGAGCCTTATCTTCCATGAGTTTTTCAGATCATCTTTTCAATATGTAAGTAATATTCCCATAAGTATTTTTCAGAAAGAAAAAAGAAAAATGTATTTTTGTACTTGGAAGAAACAATGCTCAGCTTTTCAAGAATGGCCAGAAAATATACCGTATGATATTGTTGGAATAGCCTGCTACAGTTGTGATTTTACTAGTGGCTGTACATTTATTGTATTATATAAACACTAGACAATAAAAGAGTCATACCATTATATACTTTCAGTAGAAGTATGCAGTGTTTTATGTAACTTGCACATTTAAATCAGTGAAAAAGTATACGGCATTGTTACTGTAACCAAGACAACAAATTGCCTTCTAACCTGACCACACTAACAGAAATGTAAGAAAGGATGCTTATACAGTATGAGGTGTAAGCTTTAACTGTTTTAAAAGAGAACTCACCAAATCCTTAACCAATGGCAACATTCTATTCCATTGTTTTTATTTTTAAAAAATCATATTTTCATATCAGATCTTATACTGATGGAGGAGATTTTTCTTCTTTATTTTCAAGGGGAAACAATGGTATGCAGTTAGAATGGCCTACAGACATGGATTAATGACTAATGTCCATTTTGGAGAAGCAGGAATAGATGACATTGGGAATATGAACTTCCACCAAGTGTTCTGACTCTGCATGAAAAGCTGTACTTTCAACTCCATGCTGGGCAAGCAAGATAATCCACTCAACCTGGTGAGCTTTGTTATGCCCTAGACATGTGCCTCCAGTCCATTTTACCCACCATTGCACACACCTCAACCCTGGTCCTCTTTGTCGTTGCAGACCATCTCATATTCAGCACTAATGTGCCTGCCATGAAAGCCTACACCTTAATAGTCTTAATAGTGAATGATGGAATGATGTAGGAAATGACCAGACTGAGTCTGAGGGAGAGATCAAGTACATCATCAGCTGGAATCCCTTCTCACCAACAAGAGATCTAAGTTCATCCCTCTTTGAATTTCATTGACCCTTACCTACCGCCAATTTGTCTTGATCATTAGATAATTCAGATTCTTGGGTAGTATGGAATACACTTGTACTTATTTTGGATCAAACCCTGGCTCCCAATTTCTTGCACCTGACAATGCTATGTTTCAATCACAGTATGGATAGAATAGCTGCCCATTACTGTGGCCAAAATAGAGGAAAAGTTGGAAATCTGGAAACACCTCAATTGACATGAAGGGATGAAACAGATGAAGGCATAAGTATGGATAAGCCTTTTTATATAATCCTTTCTCCAGTAGCCTATATTCTCCCTTGTTTCGGCTGCTCCAATTAAACACCCACAGCAAAAGTTGCAAGGAACTCATTCCGCAGAGCTTTTTCATCGTGTAACAAAAAATATAACTGGAGTTAGTCAGCCGTCTTCATCTAAAATCACCCCCAAATGATTGCAAGAGATTCTCAAGTACCTCTGAATAATGACAAAAAAAAGCAACAGTTTTTTCACAAGGAAATAAATATTTTTAGAAATTGCAAGGCTGATTTGGACACAAGGGGAGGAATAGCAGCTTTTGATTACTGACAGTGCATTACACAAATAAATATTTATGCAGAAAGTTCTACTGTAAAACGTCTCTACATCCAGTTTGTGCCACTATATTATTGATCAGTTGTTTGTAGATGATAAATTAAACATACCTTAATGACAAGCTGTCAATAAGTGAACATTTCAATTAAGCAGAACTCTATTTTTCTCAATTTTATAAAATAAATTTACATTATATTGATAGAGTTTAACTTTCCATACTTTCTGCTGCAGATTATTACACCAAGCTTAACTCTGTGTAACAGTAAAATCTCATTATTCCTTATAAAATAAAATCGTATAGTTGGTACTTTGCAATTACAATGAGTTAATTTTATTAAAAAGGCTCTCAAGCAATGCTATAGATCAAAAGTTATGCCATTTATCCACTGAAATATTATCTAGATATTGCCACTGTTTAGCAATGGCTGCCATAGAGAATAACATAGAGTCTAAATTTAGATCCCAAATTTATTTTAACCCTTTGGTAGATTTATTAAAGTCTGTTACCTAGCATAGGTACAAACTGTACCTTTAGATTCTATGAAGAAGTTCAGCAATCCTTTTTCAGAATTAGACAGAGGTCTATCTGTCTAGCATCATTATTTTTTAATTACATAATATTGAGTTGATCTGACATTACAAAACCCATAGTACTTTAGGTATTAATGGTTCTTCAAAGTATCCTAAACTACAAGTATTGTAAAGTTGGTCTGTAAAGGCTTGTTTCCCACAATTTCAATGCTACGACTCTGTCCTTATTGAAGCTTGGACATAATTTAGGCAAAGATGTCTGGAATAACTTCAAAAGCTTTTCTCCACGTTTGGCAGATTACAGATAATTTCCATAATACCTATCCCCACTTAAAGGATATAATGGGGAGCTACATCACTTCAGTGATTCATGGTGACAAAATGGTACAGGTGTTATCAATAAGCTTCTTTTTGTCCATCCCTATTCCACAATCTTTTTATAAATTCCTTGTAAAGGAAAAGGAGGATGAATTAGATTAATGAATTCAAATCCTTTTTTTGGCTGATGAAATGAGAACTTGCTTATGGGAGTGGGGGGAATACTTTATTTTGCACCTTACAATGCTAAAGTACTTGAAATACCTCCAATAGATTTTGTGCATAAGGAAGGGAATTTTACTGAAAGGTAATTGTTCTGCATAAAAGCAATAATTTTATGAATTAGAAAGTAGAATCAATATTATTTAGCTTGGCTTTCACCTACTGAATTGCTTTTTCTGATAGGCTATGATTCCCATTGAAAATGATATTTTGATAAGATGAAGATATTTTTTTAAGCTGCCTCCGAGTCCTTGGAATGGGGCGGTATATAAATCTAATTTATAAATAAATAAATAAATAAATAAATAAATAAATAAATA
>JANHFL010004614.1:59171-69200 GCA_032468155.1 Oxyrhabdium leporinum | reverse complement strand
AATAAATAAATAAATAAATAAATAAATAAATAAATAAATAAATAAATAAATAAATAAATAAATAAATAAATATTAACTCATATTTGTCCTTCAAACAGATTTTTTCTCTCAGGTAAGACTACAGACTTGGCATGCAAAATCAAAACTGGCACTAAAGGCAGCAAAGAGGCTCAATAACACTATTTGTTGCCATCTAGAGATATTGTCAAACTTTTCAATCCAGAGCTGGTGGCCCTACTACTTCCAGGTATGAGGAACTGCATGAACTGTAAGATAACCATTTCAGTTGCATTTTTACACATATTCTTTCTAATAAACCCTTATTACCATTCTAAACAATTAATACATCATGGCCTATAACCTAAATACACTCATTAGAGTGAGGCAGAACGGCCATTCAACCAAGGAGAACCAGTTTGGCCTCTGTACCAATTTAATTTTTAATTTAATTTTTCAACTTCCTTTTTCAGCATGTTTTCTTGAGAGTAAGCCAAACAAATCTACAAATTTACTTAAGATATACAAAGGATAGATTGCGCCGCCTCTGCTCTTGTAATAAAGGAAAGAAAAGAAATGGATGAAAAGACACCTTTTAATTGTTTGTTTACATTTGTAATTAAAGCATCTTGGGCTATTTTCATATATGCACATATAATACAAATACAAGGAAACAACAGCCAACAACTTCATAGTCAGCCCATCAACACCCCAATCAATATCTAAAAAGTTACATACAAAAGGTACCATATAATTACCACATACAGAATAGCTGAAAGCACGCACTCTGCTAGAGAGAAGTTCCCTGAAGATGGACTCCAACATGAGTCTGGAAGCTCAGAAGACTAAACATTTGGTCCCAATGACAGATCCAGATTGGAGCCTGCAACCATATCCTGGGATTTGTATATTTGCCTTCATTCACAGTTCCTCTCTCTACCTAATCCTATATGACCCAAATTAACCTCCTACCTCCAGCCCCATTCTGCAAACTTATCTAAATCAAAGAATAGATGCCTTGTCCCCAGCTCATAGTACAGACAAAGGGTAAATTGAAACCTAGAGAACCCTGAACCTTCCATCCTCTATCAGCTGATGACCTTCCCTAGCTCTGCTTCCTCCTGAAAGACCGATTTTGCCTAACAATTAAACTCACCCTAGATACATTGCCAAGGACCTTTCCATTTTTCCCAAACCGGGTAGTAAATGTTATCCCTATAGGATTTCCCGCCTTATAGCCCTCAACTTTTCCATTGTTTTCATTCTTTCTTGTAAAACATGCAGCCAACAATCATGGTGATTAACATAGTTCTTCTCCTTGGTGTTGTGCTTTCTCTTCAGACTGAAACTAAGACATAATATATCAATAAAGGCTCCTACAGGTCAGGCTGAAGTCCATGTCATCACATACAAGTCCAGGTAAAGATTTTTTGGCAACAGTTCAGAAATGATTGGTCTTGCCTTATTCTGGGTTATTTTCTTCTTTAGCTTTGCTGTTGAATCTTTAGCTCTTGATTTCCTGGAAGAATCTATTTCAAATACCAACCAGAACTTAAGCTTCTCAGCTTTTTCCAACACCAACTAAGATCAGCCAGATTCTACAACTCGCTAAACATCAGTTATATATTTATAAGTCTTATAAAACAATTGCATAACATTGGCAATATTTGGAAGTGAAAGAATCTAATATACACGGGGAATCAGAAATTTGGCCTGCTTCTCTACCATTGTATGATTTTGAGGACCTGTGATTCCTCAGAAATATATCAGGTTTTTTTCTACTGATGCTAGTATTTTCTAACAGCTTTCATGAAAAAAGCCTTATTGGCATCCATTGGTAACAACAAGCCACTAGATGAAAGGTCAACAGAACTAGTAATTAAGATGAAGGCATTTGACATTTTAAGAGTAATACTGTTCAGAGATGGATGGTTGAGTTTGGGAAGTATAGTAGGAGAACTACAGTCAAAATTAAAGGAAAACTAAAATCCACCACCTTTCTTTCACAAAAGGGATAATTTTGAGTAACTTATTTTAAATGAATTAAATGGGATTAATTAAAACTCTTAGAGCCACAAGATCTAAGTACCAAATACACTCTATTGTTCAAGAAAGATAGCAGAAAAATTAGGATAAAAAACTACCATAGATAGGAAACAATAAAAAATAAATTTAATTAACTTTAAAACTAGTATCTCTTAGCTGACCTCTAAAAACTAAGGAGGGTTGACCCTAATTAGCATCTGAATGGAAGATTGCTAGGAACTCTCAGGATGGTAGTCTAGACTAGGAAGATGAAAAAGCAGCTCCAAAGGAGACAGCGGAGAACCACTTTTGTATATTGTTACCCAAAAAGTTGTCATTTGATCTGAACTCAAAGAAGGCTTTTCCTTGGGGATGGGGGGGAGAGAATCATTATAAGATGATAATTTGAATGCTAGACTAGCATTTGAATGGAGGATCCAGTACAAGCAGCAGTAATGAAAAGCATCATCACACATTACAATACAAATCTGGCCTTTTATATTTGCATTATGGCATGAGATGCAAGGACATAAACTAAGTGAGTAGCTACATTAGACTGCAAAGTACTTTTCATCATAATTTGTCCCTGCCTGTCATCTGTGGACACCTTTGTGAACTTTTTAACTTGAGCACTTTTTAATTTAATTTTATTTTTGTAGAGGGTTGTTTACTAACTGGTGATTGTAATTTAATGACCATTTATAAGCCCATGTGCAAGTTGAACTTCAACATGCAATCACATTGACAAAACACAGTTGCTATGCAAGCTGAGCTTTGCCATTGGGAGACAAAAATAACTTACAGTCATAGACTCCTTAGCTAGATATCACTCTGAGCTAATTATTTAATATAAGGATTTTAGCCATATCATTGCCCCCCCCCCCAAATTTACCCATTTCAGTAATAAAAAAAGCTAATTAGTCTCCCTTTAAGAGATCCTTCAAGAGTTTCTAGATTTTAATGATGAGATTGAAAGGTTCTTTTCCTAAAGAAAACAAAGTCATTATATTACCGGAACAGTTTATCCTATTGCTAGCTAATCCACATTCAGTGCTCAGAAGTATACAATAACGCTGCATTTGCACAGGACATTGGGAAGAAATAAGTGAGGATTCTGAGCTACAGATATGATTTGATATTAACGGAGGGCAAGTATTTATACCCTACTTTGTTTTCTGAGAGGAGCGGGTCAGAATGGAGAACAAGCTTTGGAGGAAATGAAAGGGCTTCTCAGGAAGAGTTCTATTAATTCTTTGTGGAGGTGAGAAGCTTTTTCGTAGAAGAGAGCACAGTGAGGGGGAGATCTCACAAAGAAATATTGCTGCTGCCTCAAGCAGGGTCAGAAAAGCATTCAGAAGAGCCCCAAAGGAAAGATGTGACATCATGAAACATACAGTACTGGTCTCAGAAACATTATTAGAAAATAGAGGGCTACCCCAGTCATGACATATTAACCTTCCCATTATGCAATCTTTTAAGATTGGACAGAGGATTGTGCAGTGGGCTCCTAGCAAAATTGTCCAGACTAACCATCGAGCAGATGCTCCTTTGGCAAAAGAGGAGTGCTGCCAACATGCTGTGTCCAGTTCTCCACCGCTTGAAGCAACAGCCACAGGTCCTTCTTCACTGAAAATATCTTTGAGTGAATGTGGCAACAGAGGTGGCCAAAGGGAAAGAAGCTAGCTTCCTTACATTTCTCAGAAATGAGCAGGAAACAGTTGCTTGTGAGAGTGTCTGAGGGCAACTGGCAGATGATTCTTAACAAAAGAAGATGGGGGGGGGGCATGGATCTTTCACTCACTCTTAGCTCTGAAACATAGATCTCCAGGTGATTTTCTTCTTGGTGTTCTCCAAATTCCCTCACTACATTTTAGTACATTGCTGTACTAAATCAGCTGCAAGTTAATGGGCCAGGAAATTATATCCACATGTGCAACTAGAATCAGCATGAGAGATAGCCTTATCCAGAGAACAGCAGGAGTTGTACCATGGTTAGTTTATATCCTGGGTTAGCATTTCTTATAAGCATGTTGATAAAGCATTTTGAAAGATATGAGGGCAGGAGACATCCTTTGTGTAGGAAATGGATTCGCATAGGTGAATATAACCATCCAGGTCAGCTTACGAGTTCTACACACTCACTGATCATATAGTCAAGTGACAGGAATAAAGGCAAAAGAAAATAGGCAGAAAAAAGGAAGTTTTCTTATTCCATGGAGGTATTAGAAGGGATCAGAGAACTGTAGAAAAGAAGTGGGTTGTAAATCACTGTTTACCAGCCTGCACAGGAAACTCCTATATAATCCCCACAGGAAAGGCACAGCTGAGCCCCATTTGCAGACTGGAGTGAAGCACTTTTTGAAATGTGGCTAGCAGGCATCAATCTGGAAGACCACTGCACACTTTTTTTTCCACTTGTGTCAGAAACATGGATTAAATGTAGCAAGACCTAATCTGGAGGGATCAGCTTTAATAGGAGAAAGAAAGAGAAAATTGTGTCATCTACTGTCATATCTCTGATCACTTAGTCAACTGCTGACAGTTCTCCGATCTTTATGGAAGATCACTGGTCAGGCATGAAAAATACTACCCTCTTCTAGATAATGTGCTCTGCGGAGTAACATTATTGTGATAGGTTATAGCTAAAGAGAGTTGCTGGATCTCCCCATTCTCCAGAGGAAAGAAAGTAACTGTCCAGCCACCATTCCCCTCATTAAAAAAAGTGTGAAAACTTTTTTTTTTTTTGCATCCTTGAGATCCACTTACCCTTCTTGTTATGGGTATTAGAAGCAAGGGAGAGAGAAGCCAATGATAACAACAAGGATAACAAAAGAGCTCATTTGAAGAGTGGGAACAGGCAGCAGGAGATCCACAGGCGCCAATGGTGGTTTTTCCCACCCTCCTCTGTCCCCTAATTTTCTTGCAAAATAACAGTTGGAAATGTGGGTAAAAAGTAAGCTAGCGTACTTGCAAGCTGTTTCACTGATGTAGAGAACCACATTAAATCTCTATTCCAAATATTGTCATATCTATCAAGGTGCAACAGATTTGAAAAGGTGGCTCTGCTCTTAACAAGCTCTCAGAATTTTTAAAGAAAAGCAGAGCTATAATAGATATCAGACAGCAATAGATTGGAAATATCCATCATTGACTTTTGAATAAGAGTCTTGAGAACAGACTGGGTGAAGTATCTATTTCCATTTTTTAAAATGGCTGGGAAATTGGGACGCTTGGGCAGGGACTGAAAGGCCATCAAAAAGGATTTGTAATGCCTATCAGGTTTTCCTGTGTGCTATTATAAAGCTAAATTTACAACATTACTGTGTTACCCACTGCAATAAAAATATCTTAGCAATTTATATCAGTGTTTTAAAATATACAACTTCAAAAATATGCATTTAATAAAACATGAAACACACAAACACATATAAGTAATTAGATGACGATCAACATTTAAATGCTATTCTAAGTAACTTTGTTTTGAGCAGTTTCCAAAATATGCAAGGTGTAGGCCATATTCTGATCTAAAGGGGTCAAGATAATCTGCCTCTTGTTGGATACTCTGTAACTGAACACTGAAAACAGATTACCAGACACAGGCACTGAGGAAATATAAGGAAGAACATTATCAACTATAGATAGACCAAAGGAAATCCATTTAAAAATGGGGAATGCCACAGCCTTTTTCACAACTACTAACATCACCTTTTCCCATATGAAATGTTGTCTACCAAGCCAGTGCAGCACCTCCAGATCCTTCAAGGCAACATGAATGAGGAGCAGAGATCATGCTCAAAAGTAGTCACAGACAATTGAAAGAGCACTCTGTCCACATTATTAGAGTTCATAGGGCAGAAGCAGTTCCAGATAATGTGGTCAGACCTTCCTCCAGTCTCCATAATGGACTCCACCCTTGAAGAATCAAGACTTTGGCAACTTTATTGACACAGTGCTATGATAAATAGCCAGATGGAATCTATCTATTTCCCTTTTCCTGAAAGGTAATAAAATTTCTAGACAATATGAGGTCCATTCAATCTCTCCTTATTTTCTGGAAGTCTGTCAAGACATGGAGGTATCAGAGTGATGTTGAGTGGGTTCAGTGGTGGGATTCAGCTGGTTCTCACCGGTTCAGGCGAACCGGTATTAAAAACTCTGGCTCACCCGCTCCTGCCCCGCCCCACCCTTACTTATTAGCCTCGCATGCCTTGGCTGGTGCCTTAGAGTAACATCGTGGCATTGCTGTAGCTGGTCTTTGGCTCCCTTGCCTTGGCCACGTGGCCACATGGCCCAGCTTGCTTACCTGCCTTTGCCATGGCCTCTGACGCGGTGGCCTCCTGCTCATCTTGACCTGCTCCCCAACGCCCGCCTCAGGCTGCTCCCGACCACTCCAGCAGCAGAACAGGTAAGCACAGCCAGGTGCCCCCTCGGGGAAGTGGCCTGGGAAGGTTGATTGACCTGCACCCGCCCAGCCACTGGCTGTGACCTACCCCCATCCAATTGCATCACCCTGCAGTTGGTCCCATAGGCCTGCACCCACCTCCCACCTGGGCGGCCGCAGCCTATCGCCATCTGATCACTGCGGCCTCACCCTGCAGCTGGCACCATAGGCCTGTGCCCACCTCTTGCCCGGGCGGCTGCGGCCTATCCCCATCTGATCACTGTGGCCTTGTCCTGCAGCCTGCGCCATAGGCCTGTGCCCACCTCCTGCCCAGGTGGCGGCAGCGCTCCAGAAGGGTGAGCAGATGTCCCAGGGCTGCACATGCACACTGCAGCAAAGCAGCAGTCTCGGCCCCAGTGTGGCATCTTCCCCAAGGGCCACCCGCCATCAGCCTTATCTTTGCGGGCAGCCGCACGCTGCCCCGTTGGAATCTGGGTGGGCGGCTTTTGGGGAAGATGCTGCGCTGGGACTGAAACTGCTGCTACGGTGTGTACCTGCAGCCCCGGGACATCCGCCTGCCCTGGAGCTCGCCGCCGCCCTGGAGCTCGCCGCCACCCTGGATCTCGCCACCGCGCTGGAGCTCGCCGCCGCCCTGGAGCTTGCTGCTTCTGCCACTGCTGCTGCCACCACAGAGCTTGCTGCTGCTGCTACCACCATGGAGCTTGTTGCTGCTGCCGCCGCAGAACTCTCCACCACTGCCGCTGCCCTGGAACTCACCGCCGCTGCTGCCGCCCTGGAACTCACCGCCACTGCTGCCATTCTGGAGCTCACCACCACTGCCACCTTGGAGCTTACTGCCGCTGCTGCTGCAGAGCATTCTGGAGCTCACCACCACTGCCACCACAGAGGCTTTCATTGAACATTAATGATATGCTGAAGGTATCCAATAATAAGAAATTACTAATAGGGCCTTCCAAAATACTGTAGAACAGGGTCTTTTATCTGGATATCTTCCACATCTATATATAGATTCTAATTTTATCTTCATTTTTATCAGCATCAAGTAATCAGTGTATGTGCACAATGGCTCCTCACTGATATGATACAATAACATTTAATTCTACGTTGTATATGTATTGCACTTATATATTTAGAGAAATTATTAAAATCGTGACAGCTTAAATTCTCCTTTGGGAGCACATTGCATGGGGAAAGAGGAAAGAAACCCAAGTTATAAATTGCCAGAACTTTTTTGAACACCAACTAATATAGCTAAATATTAACTACTTTTCTCCTTTCCTTGTCACTTGTTCCCTACAAAGGCCTGCAGCCTTGGCTTCATTCACATGCACAAAAACTCTCCATATTCTCTACAAAGGCTGACACTCTTGGCTATAACCACAAACACAATATGTCCCTCGACAGGACATGCAGGGAACATGGAAAGCAGTGTCCTTATTGAAGGAGGTTGATAGTGGAATAGATGAGACACAGTAGATTTTAGAATTTCTTCTTAATTTCATCCATCATATATCAAGCTTTCTAAAGTAGAAAGTTCTTGACAAGTGTCTCAGATGAGGACACTAATACTTTGTAATCACCAAGAGTCAACATTGGCTTGATGGAAAATAATAATCAGATAGCAGTATGTATTTTCTACTTCTTCTGATACTTTGAACAAAAATTCTAAAGCAAACAGGCTTCAACATATGTCAAAAACTACCCTTCTATACCTATGCCTAATGCATGGCAGCTGGAGTTTATTGGCAAATAAACATACATGTATATTTTCTACAATCTCCACAATAGGGGTGCAAAGTGGGCTCACATAAAGTGGAAGTGATAAGCTCCATTACACTCTATTTTCCACACTTACGATGTACATATGTCAGGGGCCTTTATGTAACCTGAATTCTACAGCTGGTGGCAGCTATTAGTTTTCTTAATATGAAAATGCCGTGAGCCTCCAAGCGTTTCCTAGTTTTATAGATACCAAATCAATTTCTGAGATCCTGAACTAACAACTCATTTGATGTTTGTCGAGCTGCAGTTAGCGTTAGGGATGGGAGGGGAAAAATATCCTGAATTGCCTAATTAGAAAAATAATGCATTGCATATTATCAGTTTGCTCAAGTATAATGACAACAAAGAGACTGTTGTTATGAAAATTCAAATGACTGTATAATTAATACAGCCTAGAGAAATAGATCTGAGTCTTACAAAAACAAGGGTTTTTCAAAAGAAATTGGAAAAAAAAATCTCTTTTAAGGACAGCTTCTAATCCTAATAGAATTTTGTAGTATTCCAAATCCCCAAGAGCATTAATCTCATTGAGCAGAAGTTCTCAAGCTGTGGGTTGGAACCCCTTGGGTGGCTGCAAGCAATCTATATGAGAAGTTTTTGGCTAGGGTATGTGTGTGTGTGTATTGATCAAGTTTGTGTGGGCAAAGTGGGATAATTTGGCAAAACTCAGCCTGGGATTTCCTATTTTGTTCATTCGAGCCAGACAGAATGGGATCCAGTTTTTATACCATTCCTGCTTTGCATATAGAGGCAAAATAGGAGCAGTGTTCAGTTAATCACTTGATCGGTTTATTGCTGTCTTAGACCCAGTACGCAATAGGAATAGTGTGAAAACTCACTCCGGGTATTGCTCTTCACTTTGAAGCAGAATAGAATAGAGCTGGAAGGGACCTTTGAGGTCTTCTAGTCCAACCCCCTGCTCAAAGCAGGAGACCCTATACTATTTCAGACAAGTGGCTGTCCAGTTTTTTTTTCTTAAAAACCTCCAGTGATGATGCACCCACAAGTTCTGAAGAAAGACAATTCACTGGTTTATTGTTCTCACTTTTAGGAAGTTTCTCTTTAATTCCAGGCTGCTTCTCTCCTTGATTAGTTTCCATCCATTATTTCTTATGCTGCTCTCTGGTGCTTTGGAAAATAAGTTGACCCCCTCTTCTTCGTGGCAGCCCCTGAAATAATATGATACAGCTATCATATCACCTGTAGTCCTTTTTTTCTCTAAAATGGCCATACCCAATTCCTGCAACCATTCTTCCTATGTTTTAGTCTCCAGGCCTTTAATCATCATAGTTGCTCTTCTCTGAACATTTTCCCAGTATCTTTTTTTAATGTAATATTTTTTTGTCAACTGCCCTTTGCTTGGAAATAGCCATAATATATATAGTTTAATAAAAGTGATATATTTATTTTTTGTCCAAACCTAACCTTAGTGAAATACTTAATTTTATTCAGCAGAGGGGAGTTACACACATTCAGGAGATTGGATTAGCAGAAACTTTGATAAGCCATGGCATGCAACTAATATTCCTACTTCTACAAACACAGCTTCCTATGAATACTTATATTGTTGATAATATTTATCGCATTGTTCAAGATTACAGCACAGTATGATATTGTGGCATTGACTTCTATCAGGTAGAATGTACCAAAAATACCCATTGTGGGGAAAGATCCACTAGACCACTACTAGAAAGCTCTAAAATAGTTTATGGGTGGCACAAGCAGAGGTGAAATCTAGCCGGTTCGCACCGGTTCGGGCAAACCGGTAGGGAAAATTTTGATTGGTTCGGAGAACCGGCAAATATCACCTCTGGCTGGCCCCG
>JANHFL010004614.1:36571-59071 GCA_032468155.1 Oxyrhabdium leporinum | reverse complement strand
TTAGGATTTCGATCTGGGCTGGCCATCCGAGACATGCCTGTGTGTCTCATCTTATTGCCAGACCAGGTCAGCCACAAATGTATTCGCAGAAATTCTAATATTTTAATTACATTCTCATCTGTAGGGATCTCATTGTTTTTCCACTGTTGTATAAA
Organism: Oxyrhabdium leporinum; assembly: GCA_032468155.1. NCBI lineage: Eukaryota > Metazoa > Chordata > Lepidosauria > Squamata > Cyclocoridae > Oxyrhabdium > Oxyrhabdium leporinum. Next base: position 58,916 of record JANHFL010004614.1, on the reverse strand, counting down.
CACAATTTCCACCCAGTCACGCCCACCACGCCACGCCCACCAAGCCATGCCCACCAAGCCACACCCACAGAACCGGTAGTGGAAAATTTTAGATTTCACCACTGGGCACAAGGATCCTTTTGGATCCAACAACTTTGCCAAAAGGACAAATAAAAAACAGCCTTTTGTTTAAATAGCACATGTTAGCAAAGATTGGGGCACAATGTTGGATCTTCTGCCTCTTATTCTGAGCCATTATTTTGAATACTCCATCAATGACATATTTTCTTATATTGTAGGTGGATTGGCAATCAGAATACTATTTTAATGCTTTTTAAAGATGAAACAGATTTCTGCTTTAAAAAAATGAAATTTGAACCATATTAAGGAGGCTTTTTTTGCTTTCAAAGGTTTTATGCAAATGTAATACCGAACAAAGAAATAAATATAAGCTGTCACTTGCAAATTTGTGAGATCTAGTCTGTTTCAGAGTAATTGTCCAGGCAGGGACTCAAAAGTGTCCCCTGTACTTTAAACCTGGGAATTTCAGTTAATTATTCCACTCAGTGGTTGGCAACTTTAAGACCTGTGGACTTCAACTCCCAGAATTCCCCAGCCATCAACTGAATGAGTTGAATGAAGTTAGAATTAAACATCAAGATCTCACAATTTTGAAATTGTTCAAAATTGCCTTGACTTGCAAAATCACTGTTTAAGAATTATATTGAAAAATTATACTATAGAGAAAATAATGGCTAAAAGAGGTGAATGTGAATGGAAATACTTAAATCAATATTAAGTATTTATCAGGATGCTTCAAATAAAGCAGATTGTATTTCCTTTGCTTTTTAAACATCTTACATTTAATTATAATTCTTTAATGTTTTGACAAATTAAATGTTAAAGAAAAATTCTCAAAAGGAATTAGATTAATATTTATTTTCCTTGCTATGAAACACCTACAGGCAACTAACAATGCTTTATGAATATAAAACAGGTACCTTATCTGTTAAAAGAGCAAAATCTAGGTATGAGAATATATACTTTCATCATATCTCAGAGTTGTGGCAATTTGTGAACTTATGATCCCCAAAATAAATTTCATATAATTCATTCCATTCACAAAACTAAGCTCTGGAGGAGAGGAAGAGATTAAATAGATCACCCACAAAACATTTATTGGAAGCTAAACAACTTGGACTCCTGATGAAAGGGGGGGGTTCTTGCAAATACAGACCCCATCCCTTGTTTTTTGGGAGGGAGAGAGGACTTTGATAAAACAATTAGTTTTACTGAGATTTCAGATATGCTCCAGCTGAGCTAGAAATAAATTGGCTCAGCACTATTGAACACAGCTGACGTTGTTGTATCCCAAAGGTCTTCAGAGTTGCTTGCAAACAGAAGTCTTGTCTGTGGAAGCCTTCAGATCACTCCTGATCCAAAAATAGCTCTTGACTTACGCTCTTTCTTAATCCCGCTCCACCACATCAGTTATTGTCTGCGCTTTTTAATTGAACAGTAAGAAACTCATCTTGTCACAGGCTTGCTCCTGCTTTGCTCCCAGGATAATTTCATCCTTGAAATTTTGGGTTTGACTGATACTCTGTAATCATTATCAGCTCTCCCACCACATCAAATGTTTAAAAGCTGCCAAGCATTTGGGGTGGGCTGGGGGAGATGAGATTCTGTTTGGACTGTAAGACCAGAAAAAATGTTCACCAAATAGTTAAGAAGTAGTTTTGAAGTGATTTATTATTCATTTATTTAAAACATCTGCAGTTTGCCCCTGATTAAAAAAAAATGAGATGTTTACAGCAGTGTGTTCATGATTCATGTTGAAAAATGGGTGTAAGTAAGATCATAAACATCTTTGTGGTTTCCATCTTTCCAAAATTGTGTCTTAAAAAAATAGCAAGTGATGTGATATCTGATTAACAAATATTCCACATTTTGTCTACTTGTGTGCAAAACACTCAAAAGTGAAAGTATACTTAATTATGTGGCTTATTTCTTGCTTTTCAAACTATGGCAAGACTGCAGATGAAATAGCTTTGGGGTAGGGCTTGGATTGCACTGTGAAAATGTGCATTTTTTACCGCTCCTACAGAAACCACTCCACCCTGAGAATACAGGTAGTCCTTGTTTAGCAACCACAACTGGCACCTCCAACTTAGTCATTAAGTGAAGTGAAGTGATCAAGTGAAACCACAAAGATGTTTATGTTCTTACTTCAGATTTCCTTTGCTTTACAGTCCTGTGAAGGTTGTAAATATGAGAATTGGTTGTAAAGTTACTTTTTCACCACCATCATAACTGTGGTCACTAAATGAGGCAGTTGCTAAATGAGGAAGACTTGCATATTCAGGTCAATTGCTCAAAACAGTCATTTTTTTATAACAGTATATATTCCATGAGAATTACAATTAAATATACTAGGCTTTTTTCTGTAATGAATTTTGTTTTGTTTTATTTTATTTTTAAAAATGAGCAGATGTGTTAGTCAATAATCAAGGCCAATTACTTTTACCTCTTTTGCAGCTTCCCTGCACAGATCTGTAAACTGCATTACCATAAACATGAGTGTAACAGAAAGATGCATTTAAATTGCTAGTACATTCATTATTTTGAAAGATGACTGAGTCCTTGAGTCCATGGAAACTACTGATTATTACAGCTACTCTTTCTTGCTGATTTGACATTGCTAATAAAACAGAGTACCCATAGTTTGCCTGCAATTGGTTCGTGTGCACTGTCCTTGGCTTACAAAAGATTATTCCTAAACAAAGCTTGCTTAAATACATAAGGCTAGTTGCTCTTGAGATAGTACTAAACCTTATTATTTTTGTAGAAGTGAAGCTAAAAACCAGGTGGGGAATATCTTGCCTGGGCTTTCTGTATATTAAATTCAAGGCTTTTCCACACTTATCATTTAAACTGTAAACTGACTTGTGAAAATCCTTTTGGAACAGAATTGGCATTTTGCTATAGATTTCAAACTATTCACAATGGCTTGCATGCTATCATCCTCCCGTTTTAAATCTTCTGGTCCTGGCTTCTCTAGCCTTTCTGTCCCAGGAAGGCAACAGTCAGTTGCTGGACATATCAAATTAAATTTATATATATTTACAGTATATGTCATATATATAAGTTCTCCACTCTTATTACATCAACAGAAAGTTGCCCAGAGGCCCTGCTTAGGGTCACTCAGACTCTCCTTGGGAAGGGAAGCCCAGAGGCCCACCTACAGGGTTGTGCAGAGGAATTCTTTATACATCTGGGGCTAAAATTGCTTGGATTCATTCCCAGTTGGATGCCAAACATGATGCTAGTCCTGTGGCGATGCCTGGGAAGCAGATTTATGTGGACAGTGTCATTTAGAATGCAAATAGAAACACATGTGCATTAAATCCATGGTCTGCTTGGCTAATTAAGGCTACCTGGGATATGTCAAGTCCAAGCGATTGTGAATTCGTCCTTGTTGGAGGGGGTGTTTCTGGCTCTTTTTAAATAAGCACTGGTTCGCCTCTCCTCAAGAAACCATTGATGGACCTCACCATTCTGAACAATTTTTGTCCAGACTTCAGTCTTCTCTAAAAAGGGAAGGTGGTTGAGAAGATGGTGGCCTTGCAACCCCAGAGGATGCTGGAGGAAACAGATTATCTGGACCCTTTTCAGTCAGGTTTCAGGCCAGGATATGTGGCAGAAACAGCATTGGTTGGCTTCATAAATGATCTCTGACAGAAACAAGATAAAAGTGGTTCATCCATCCTCACTCTTCTTGACTGCTTTCAATACCATAGACCAAGGTATCTTTGGGGCTAGCTTAGGGAGTTGGAGGTGGGTGGCACAGTTCTGTGTTGGTTCACCTCCTTCCCCTCAGGTCAGTCCCAATCACTGTTTATAGGGTTAAGTCCAGCTCTTGGTCTCTGTGTTGCAGGGTGCCTCATGGCTCAGTGTTTTCTGTTTAACATCTATATGAAACTGCTGGATAAGATCATCCATCACCATGGAATGAGGTATCACCAGTATGTTATTGATACCCAGCTATACATCTCCATCCTAGTAAAGTAAAGTGATGATGTAGATGTTCCTTTGTGGTGTCTGGAGGCTATAGGGACCTAAATGGGGTCAACAGGTGAACCCTGGTAATATGGAATGACTTGGGGGGGGTATGCATCCAGGAATGTATTGTGTTTGGTCTTGGATAGGCCTGCACTACACAGACCAACCCAGTACATCATCTGGGGGTCCTCCTAGACTTGTGACTCCTGCTCAAAGAGCAGGTGGCAGTCATCGCTAAGAGGGCTTTTGCTCAACTTCATATTGTGCATCAGTTATGACCTTTTATGGACAAGGAGGCTCTCAGACTCTCATGCCTTGATCATCTCCCATTTGGCCTATTGCAATACACTCTACATGAGGCTACTTTGAAAATAATCCAGAATCTTCAGCAGGTACAAAATGTGGCTCCACAGGACACCTCCAAAATAGCATCCATAACACTTCTGCTGCATAGCCTGCATTGAGTAACGATTTGTTTCTAAGTCCAATTCAAGCTGTTGGTTATGACCATTAAAGGTCTAGATGGCATGGGGCCAGGTTACTTATGCAACCATTTTCATGCCACTACATCAACCTGTTCCACCTCGTCAGGTAGGGAGGTATGTTGCAGACCTCACCAACCAAAGAATTCAGATTAGTAGGGTCTAGGGAGACAGCCTTCTCTGCCATTACCTCCATCCTGTGGAACACTCTCCCCCCAGAGGTGAGACAAGCCCCCACTCTCTTGCCTTCTGTAAAGGTATAAATACATGGCTGTACATCTTTGCTTGAGGTTGACAGATAAACATGTAAATGTGACGTTGGTTGGCACTCTGAAAGCCTTCCCCCCACCTTTTAATTAATTATCATCCCTTGACCTTTTAAATTTTTATATACTGTTTTTATGCTTTTAATATTTTATTGTACACTACCCAGAGTCTCACTCTGAGGAAGATGAGTTCTTAAATATGACAAATAAATAAAATAAAACAGATATAGTATTGAAGTAACAGACCGGAGAGACATGCAGGCTAAATAAGAAAAACAAACTTTTAAAAAATGCTATTCTTTTCAGCATGCAGTCCAATATTTATATACCACCCTTTATTAGCATGGGTTGCCAGAAAGCCAAAATATGCTCCAAGGTTTTATTATTTTTCCAATCCCCTGAGTAAAAGGGTTTTAGTACCAAATAGCTCAAACAAAACTATGTGCTATCTGAGACTTAGTGAAAAAATCCTGCTACTTTAGTGACTTGAACAACTTCAAAACTGTAAACCCTTTAGTTAATGGCCTAGCAGTTAAGTCATCAAACTAGAAAGCGGGAGGACATGAGTTCAAGTCCCATTTTAGGCATGAAAGACAGCGGGGTGACTTTAGGCCAGTAATTTTCTCATAGCCCTGCCCAATCCACCTCATAGGATTGTTGTTGAAAAAATAAGATTAAAATAATATTTGATTAAAATAAGAAGGGCATATGTTAGATACATTCACTGCCCTAAGTTATTTATAAAAATAATAAAGGTGGATACAAAATAAATAAATATATTTTTAAAAGCAAAGGGGAAAATTATCTACTCAAGGAAAGGAAAACTGTTATTTGAAAACATTTCTGCTTGGTTTTAAAGTAGAAACCTTCTCTCTGCTGCACAAAGATCTCAACCCCTATGCTATTTTAGCAGCATTTTATTCAGAAATTCAGAAAGATTAGAGTGTATGAACAGAGCAGAGGTAATGTTTAAACTGAAATATATGATAAAATATATTTAATATATAAATATATATAAAACTTCATATTTATGTAACTGTCCTCTTTTTCTTATCAGCAAGGCATTTAGTGTGCTTACAACCATCCTTCCATGATATGATTAAGTGACCATTCTAGCAAAAATTAACAATTTTGATAATGTTGGATTTTCCAGTTTAGCCCCTTAAAATGTAAAAGGACGCATTCTTTCAGTTTTCCACTGGCTTATTACATATATTTTTGTGCAATAGTCTTGCTACATTTTGGGAAGCAAAGGAAGATCCATTCAAAAAAATAATTTCAAAATATTAAATGTTCTGACCTTCAGATAGATGTTCCTTACAGTTCCATGAACTACAATAATAGCAGGAGATGAAAAAAGTGAATGAAAAAATGTCCCTGAAGATTGCAAGCCAACAGAGGGAGAAGGGGAAAAGAGAGAGAAGCTTAGAGCATTTTTGCCAACAATATAATTTTGATAGCTCTTTGGATGATCTAGTCTTTGCATAATGCATTGGATCCAATTTAAACATTTTCAATCCATTTCATCCTAGCTGACCAGATATTTGGAGAGCCTGTATAAAGTGATATTCTCATTTTGTCATAAAGAAAGGAGAAAACCTTTCAATATTGTTTGCTGTTTGGCACTTTTCATTTTACATCAGGAGTGTCCAACATTGGCAACCTTGATATTTACATGTTGGCTGGGGAATTCTGGAAGTTGAAGTCCATATGTCTTAAAGATACCAAGGTTGTGTGCAAAAATCCCCTGCTTTACATTATGGGAAGTCACCTCCCCTCCCCCCTGAAGAATGAAATTTTGGGAAATATTAAAAAGGCAGAATATTATATTTCCCTAAATGAGAAATGGAGAAACATGTTTTTTAGAGGGAGAAAGCAGCCCCCACCTTTTCTTAATAGCCCACAGCAAATGTCACCATTTAAGAGTTAAAGAGCTTATTGAAAACTAGATAGCTCTATTCATAGGCAAAGCAAATACTGCAGGCAGAAATCCATTCAACACAGGATATTTTGAAATTCCCTGCAGCAAAGTCTGAACAAAGGTAGAGTGATAGGATTAGCCATCACCCAAGATCCAACACAGGAAAAAGCCATTAAGCCACAATAGGAATTATTGCATTACCCTCAGAGCAGTCCAAAGTTAGTTCAGACAAGACAAACGCCTAGGATTTTACATTGCCTATAGAGCCAGTTATGACTCCTACATAACCCCTACATGACTCCATGGGAATCTGACAACAGCCAATAGAATACATGTTCTTGCACAAGAACAGGAAGCTTAAATACAAAGCTCAAAGAAGGTATAACATCCCCCCCACACACACACCCACATTGCATGTGGTCAGCTGCCCAGAATCCATGTGGTTCTGCTTCATCATTAAAGCCATCTTTCCAATCAGCCACCATGTTTCCAGTGTCTTTCTCCTGGCTGGGAACTGAACCAGATGGATATTTCTTCCTACAATATAAAGGTTGAGTTCATACTGCTCTGATTCTAGGAAAGCCCCAAAAGTGAAATTGGCAAGCATAGGAGGGACTGTTAACTATCTACACTCCAAAGAGGTAGAACTGAAGGGAAAAGGTAACAAAAAAAGGTTCACTATATATGTCATGTGCTATTCTATGAACGTATGTTTTACAATCCATTTACAATCCATCTATGAATTAGTTAAACTGCAATCCATCTATTTATTTTTTGTTAAAGATTTGTGTATTGTCATGCCACCATCTCCTGAAATGTCTATAGAAGGACGGCAGGTGTCTATAAAAAAAATCAAGATGTCACGATTGCTCTATTATAATAGATCAAGCTTTCTTCTAATCCAGCATCTTCTTTACAACAGGAGCTAACCAGATGCATTCGGGAAAATCACAAGCAGGCTTTTAAAACAGTTTGCTTCCTGGCTATTGTTATTCAAAAACGTTTAGCTTTTGAACATAATGTGGTCTGAATGCTACTCTGAGACTTTCTGGATTTGGTCCAAACATATTTGTTTAGCCTGATAATGTTGTACAGGGTTGTTATGGAAAAAAGGTGGGGGCAGCAGAATGGATGATCATAAAGGTTATCTTGAGTTGTCTAGAACAATATTTTTCAACCTTAGCAATTTAAAGATATGTGGATTTGAACTCCCAGAATTCCTGGGAATTGGTGACTGGGGAATTCTGGGACTTGAAGTCAAACATTTTAAAGTCGCTGAGGTGGAGAAACATTGCTCTAGAGAAGTGGTGGGATTCAAATAATTTAACAACTGGTTCTCTGCCCTGATGATTTCTTCCAACAATCAGTTCACCAAACTGCTCAGAAAATTAACAACCGATTCTCCCGAAGTGATGCGAACTGGCTGAATCCCACCACTGCTCTAGAGTAAAGACAGGATATATTTTTAAAACTATATGATTTAAAGATAGACATATTAATAATGAATTAGCATAATTTTTTAAATTTATATATTGCAGTGATTTACTTTTTCCTATCAGTCTGAGATACAATCATGCGAACACACTGATGTTAATGAGATTTAAGAAGCCTATTGTTATACATTTTATGTGCTTAAGGAGGACTTCCAAATTAGCAATTTATAGTGTCATTCTACCATCACTGTGGTGATAAATTATTACTGCAGGCTTTATATCACCAGTGAAATTGTGGTATGATGCTATAAATCACTAGTGTAGAAATTTTCATTAATAGTAATCCCAGAATGCAATGCTGGAGAGTTTGACTTTCCAGGAGAATTAAAGAGCCACACAAAAGTAAGAAGGAATACTTAGTCAAAATAGGGATTATTATCACACCATAATAGAGAGGCTGTACTGTATTCAATTAAACATTAAGTAGCTGCAGTTACTTTACAATCTGTATGACTGTGTAGTTCACTATGGTGGCTAGGCACAATGATGATCACAATTCTATTTGGCATTATCACTTTGATCATCATAAGTAGTCTTATGGACATGCTCCATACAGAGTTGCCTATTTTCAAAACAATTGGCTTCTCTGAGCCTAGTGTGAGACCATAGGTTCTTATGAAAAGTCTTTGGAATTGAGTAAAAGTTTTCAGGGTTTTTGGGGACAGCTAACATATCTTGAGTTTATCTTCATCACCAACACTTCTGTTGCTATATTTATTTATTTTTATAAATAATATTTTCATTTTGGTCCCATTATGAAACATAGGTTAGAACTGTAGGACAGGAGAACTGTCTACTCAGACATAACCAGTAGTAACTGAACTCTTCTAACTATAAATTTGTCACCTTGAACAAAAAATGAAAGAGCAAGGCAATTTTCATTTGCAAATTCTTATAGCTAATCTAATGGTTTAAAAATTAGAACTTGTCCAGCTTCACAAGCATTTGCTATATAAATTAGTCTATGATATATGGGAATATTTGGATTTGTAAGTAGCAGAATTATTCAGTCTCAGTTTTAAATTTATAATTAAACCAATGTACGGAATCATTACATTTTTTAGACTTCAATTACTCTCATGACAGCAAAATGTTATTTTTCTTGAAAAAATAGTGGAGACATTACTAATATGGAATTTGTAGAGACAAATATTATATTTATTCTAGTTTCATGTTAAATTTATTCCAGTCCTCTAACTTAAAATGCAATCTTTATAGGTATGTAGAGTTAAGTGAGCCTGTACATTACATCTCTCTGTGTTAATGGTTTGGTTTGAGCCTATAGATTATTTTGTGCTTGAGATTAAATTTAAAAAAACTGAGTTCTTAATATTTTTACTACTTTGTAAAAAAGGAAATGTCATTCTGTCACATACTTATTCTAGAGAACTTTTCTGGACTAAGAATTATTACTTATAAACAATAACTCATTCTATGAGCTTCACTATAGATATTTACAAGCCTGAATTCTTTACACTATACATTTATTCAGCCAGTTAACATGGAAATATTTAGTAAGGGTGTTCTTGTAAAGTCATACTTTATTAATAACAGTTTTCTATTTAACTTTGAAGGGTTTTGCTTTGTGACTTCAAGTCAAACTTGACTCCTGGTAAGTATACAAACAAGATCATGCAATTTTCTAGTCACCAGTTTTAGAAGTATATGGCATTGCCTTCTTCCTAAGGCTGAGAGAGAATGACTGGCCCAAAGTTACTTATTTGGCTTAGGTTTAGCAAATTTATAAGCCACCAAATCCATATCATTTAGGGCAACTAACAAAAATATAATCAGAAGATGCAATATTTTAAAATACATAAAATATGAAAAATTCTTTCTGAAAAGTATGATTTGAGCCTAAACCATAATAAGGAGGATGTTTGCCTCTGGTTCATAAATAGTTGGTTAATAATGCCCATATCAGAAAAAGAAGAACTGATTATTAAATGTAGAGTCCTTGGTGTCTGTGGCTTGATTGTTTTATTGCAGACATTTCAATAGTCAACCAGATAATAGCACTGGTGATGGAAATAGTGGTGTTATCTAGTTGGGTAATAAAACATCTACAAGAAAACAACTAAACTCAGAGAGCACCAAGGACTTCACAGTTCAAACCTGAGTTACAAATATTTTCTTCTACTGATTATTAATATTAAATAGGTTCTGCTTTTTTGAGGCAGGTACTATGATATCTATGGCAAAACATAACCAACTTAGATTTAATAGCTTAATGGCATAAGATTCAGAGAGTAGGCTATACAGAAGTATGCATTTGAGTGGCAGATTGAGCAGAGAAATATTCTGTATTCTGGTATAATGTGATATGTCTTGTTACCATCATTCCTTTTTATTTTACATGTATACATACTCTTGCATGTAAATAATGAATCTGTGTCCTTTTAGGATGATTTATTTAGTTTTTGCTTCTTTTGTTTCATAATGCATAACCTGATCGCCCTATTCTCTTGGCTAAATCTCTGCTTCCACAACTGTAATGAAACTGTGAAATCAAGCAGGAACGCAGGCAAACGTATTGTTGGAAAGAGGTATTGTTAGAAAGAAAGTCCACTCAACATGACTGTAATAAATTGAACAACTTTTTTTTTCAGAAGAGGTATATTTTGCTTCTAATGAGTACAATTAAACTGGACCATAATTTGTTCAAGGAAGCCAGCTGATTTTATAGGTTCAGAAATAAGACACCATGTAAATGAGCTCATGCAGTTGAGGGCATTCACAGAATTCTGAATGAAAATAAAAGTGACTGCAAAAAGATTTGCCAGATGTAGCAGGGACTTAAAGGAAAAGCAAGTATGATATTCGATGGACAACACAACAGAAAGCCTGTATTAATGTGATGTCTGAGAAGAATCTAATAGCAGAAATCCAAATGAAATGCTGCAAAACAGTTAAAAATATTTTAGCAGAAATTCTGCTGGATTATTGAGATTAGGAAGGATAAAGAACAATGTTAAATCTAACAGAGATTTTAAGAGCTATATTGCCATAAATCCTTACAATATGATGAAAAAAAGTCAAGAGGTCAAACCCTCTTTTAGGATTCTTACTCCTATTTTTTTATCTGGGTATCAATAAAGATTTTAATATTTCTGAATGCCATAAAATACTAGTAGTCCTTTGCAGTCCACCATTCCTTTCTTTGTAACCTAAAATTAGAGGTTTTGACTCTATTTCTGGATTTGACCAACCAACTGGCATGAAATATTTATATGTTTATTTATTCTATTTCATGCAATCTTCAGAGCAGAAAAATTCTTTCAAAACAGTTCACAAAGATAACATAAAATGGTGTGTAAATATATAAACTGACATATAAAATAGTGAAATTAAATAAACATGATTCAGAGTAAATACCAGGATCCCAGAAATCCTTAATATACAATAAATAATAATCCAAGTTTAAAATATAAATCAGAATGACTAAAAGTGAATTTAAACAAAAAGATACCCACTAAAAACAACTGTAGAGGATATAACAGAACTGAGTACCACAAAAACGGGACCCCGCCCTTTCACCCATCTCTTTTTTTTTAGCTATTCTATTAGTAGAATAGTTGGACTTGTGCAAATGGCCTTTGTGGCCAATTAACTCTCTGTACAGATTTATCTAAGTAGAAAAAAGGTTTTAACATTATCTGCCCTTATATCAATTAAAGCTTTAATGTTAAATTTTAATTTAGACCAGAAACATGCTGGCAACTTATGCAGACGATATGAAACTGTTGTTATATGATCTAACCCTTTTTCCCTGAGCAACTACATTATATACTAGTTCTCAGACAACCCAAGAATATCATAACATAAATGTCAGCCAAAGTTCAATTCTTTATTTGCTTACCCCTTATAGACAGAATCTTGCGAAACTACAGTTAACCTATACTATCCTAATGTAATAAATATATCATTGAAGATTCTAGGGAGTGGCTACCATAAATCTCCTCCTCTTCCTATGATCCAACTCTGGACTGTGCTGTCTTGCTCCCCTCCTTGGAATGTGCTCCCTCCTTCCCAGGACAATTCTTAGATCAATCAAATCTGTATTTAACCTGAGCATGAATGACTACTGAAGAATCACTCAACTCTTGAGCTACATGCATTTTCAATACTTAATGCTGAATCCAAGAACATCCACAAATTGCATACCAAATCTGCCAGAGAATGAAACTTCCTCTAGCATCTCCACCAAGGTCAATATATTTCCCTAGTCAGAAAACCTCTTGCATACTTCTCTTATCTGGATTAAACTTGGTTTCCTTTCATCTATCCAACAATAATCACCAATCCCTTTTTCCATAGCTGTCGAAATATGACACATACAAAAAGCAAAAATAGCCTTTAGTCATAATAATAAAAAAAATCTAAAATCCATTTGATGAAATAACTTTATAAGGAGAATTTGAAGTTACAAATTGGGATTTTTTTTAAAAAACACTGAAAAAGTGGATAAGACAGCACTTACCTATATTTTCTCCCTTTTTCCTTTATAGGATTCTTTTTTTTTACAATCAACTGGTTATTTGGGGAAGCTCAAGGAGAAAACTTAGAAGATATAATAATTAAAAAAAACCATTTTGCTGAATTTCAAATCAATAGCTTTCAATATTCTATGTAAAGAGTATAACAACTCTGCTATTTCAGCCTTGCATTTAAAAGGAAACCCCAGAAAGTATGAGGAAATATAAACCCGTTCTTGGGAATGGCAAAGCTATGATCAAATGTTAAGTGTGAAATTTCAGAAGAAACTGCTCGGTGCTGGGAAAGAAGAAAGCATGAGAAAGAAGCTCAAAACAAATCTGCCTTGATATTGTTTGGCATAAATTGTGCTAGAAAGATACTCTGGCTTTCAAGATTCTGTTACAATGAGTGTGTTTCAACATAAAGCAGTTGCTGAAATACCTTCTGTTCCTGTTTCATGACTTTGTCTATCTTGAAGGGCTGAAAAGCAATATTAGAGACCCAGTTGAGTAAAGGTTTATTCCTCTTATAAGGAGCCAATGAACTGCTTCAGTTAGCTTGTAAGAAAATAAACTAGACCAGCCAAAGCAGAAAGGAATAGTCAAGGCATTGTAAAGAGCAAACAATAACACTTTAGTGCTCTATACGAAATACAAAAGATACTTCATATTGTCTGCAAACTGAAACTTGTCAGTGTTCTGCAGGTGTCTTTATTTACTTCAGGAATTTTTGTGTAGCAGTCCAAATTGCAACGTCATTATATTATGCACTTGTCACAAGCAATATGATTAGATTCTGTATTTTCATGCAAATTAAAATGGATTTGAAACAATGGGAGCATTTTATGGCCATGACAATCACAGATTAAGAAGACATTGCTTTTCAGAGAAATTTTAAGGTATATGAAAATCAGGGGTCCTTGATGCTCTCTGAGCTTGGTTATTTTGTTGCAGATATTTCATTGCCCAAACTAGGTAACATCATCAGTGCTAGTTAGATGTTACCTAGCTTGGGTAAAGGAATGTTTACAAGAAAACAACCAAGCTCAGAGAGCATCATTTCAACACTGAGCTACAAATATTCTCCTTTATTGCTACATGAAAATCAATTGAAATTGTATTGGACCACAGCAATTTATCTACCATACACATTTCATTATTAATAAAGTGTCTAATCATTATGGTAACTGTAAGTGTTCCTGAAACATTTAGCTAGTTTCTGAAATGATATACTGTACCTTGGTATCAGCAGAGCAAGAGAAAGCTTGAGTAGCAAGATAATTCAATTTCCAACCTAAAACTAGGCTCCTCTTTGCTGATTTTTTTTAAAATTATTGAAAATGGCATTGTTTCAGAGGGCTTTCTCATGAACTAATATACGATGCCACCCTTTAATTATATTGTTTTATTTACCTTATTTTTATTACAATATCAATATGTTTTTCACTTGTTCTTTTTGTCATTGTTATTTATGTTCCTATGTAATTTCAATGTCACTATGGATGTTTTAAATTCTTTATATTCACATAAGCTGCTGAGAACCACTTTGTTTACAGAAGGATTGAAATGGGTCCAATAATAAATAAATTAAAGTTTATTTCAGTTTAATGTGATGGGAATTATATTCTGATAACCAGTTGAGGCATCACCTGCTGAGCATGGACAGATGTTTCCATGTTTTGTGTTCAGCTCTCAGTGTCACATCTCATTGGCCAGGTTATTGGGTTACAGTTCAACAATATCTGAAGAACCTCGGGCTCCCACCTATGATTTATATCAAGTGCAATATTGCAAGCTAACATGATTTCTCAAAGAAATATACTTAATTACTGTTTCACCAGACTGAAGGAATTTCGCACACTGTTTCAACAAAAGCCAATATTAACAGAGTTCCTTCATCTCACATTCATTCCTGATAAAAGCATTTCACTGGCTACTGATTCAGTCTGCTAAGTTTGACAAGTCAGCTACTAGCTTTTTATGGTAGTAGATGTCTGGATCTCTTGGAATGGACCTACTTTTCAGTTTGGAACTTAATAAAAGGCATCAGTAGCAATTAAAATCCATTTGCTTGGAGATGCAGATTAACAAAGTATTTCTGAAATACACTGTAATATACTTGCTCTGTTACAAACTCTTATTCCATGTGGACAAAATTGTTTCTGACAAAAATCATTACCATCTTTCTGATTATGTCATCATTAATTACATAAGTTGAGATAGTTTGGTGTAGTGGTCAAAACATTAGGCTAGAAACTGGGAGATAATGAGTTCTAGTCTCTCCTTAGGCACAAATACAATTAGGTGGCCTTGGGTTAGTCACCCTCTCAAGAAGGAGGCAAATGGCAAAACTACTTCTGAAATCTTGCCAGGAAAACTGCAAAAGTCTAATCCAGGTAGTTGCCAGGAGTCAACATGACTTGAAGGCACAATTATAATCATCATCATCAATCTAAACATCTGCATGTTTAGATTGATGATGATATGCATGACTGCATGACTGTGCAACCAATTATAATAATAACATATATCTCTTCTGTAGGAAAACTATATGAAGCAGTGGGAAACAAAATTCCCAAGACAATATTTTATGAGCACACCTGGGCAACTTGCAGCTCATTAAGCCAAAGGTTAATTGCCCATCTACTGGCATCCACAAGGGAACACAGGATCAAGGGTAGCAAACAGACAAAAACAGCAGCAAGCCACTCTAATGCAAGCTCTAGGTCTTTTGTATGTGTGTCATGATGATGCACACATGCTCAAAAAAGAGGCAGAGATTGCAATATGACTATACAATGATGCTCTGGACATTTTGAAAAAGATGGAAGTTTCTGCAGACATTTTTGTAACCATCTTATGTAATGACTTCCATGCAAAGTTCTGGAGCTATCACAAATAGAAAGAGAAATCTACCAAGGCTGTGTGTGGTCCCCATATAAAACTGTTTAATCAAAACTTTGGGGTACTGCAGGTTAATATCCAAAGATCATAATAATAACTTAGTTACCTCCCATTTTGACTATTGCAACAGGCTCTACATGGGATTTCCCTTGAAAGGCATCTGGAACCTCAGTTGGTTCAAAATGCAATGGCCTGCATAGTTTTGTGCAGATCTAGGTGTGCACATGTATCACCTCTCCCGTGGGAGCTGCATTAGTTGCCAATCTGCTTCCAGGTGCAATTCAAGGTGCTGGTTGTCACCTTTAAAACCCTTCATGGCTTGGAACCAGGTTATCTGAGGGACTGTCTCTTGCAGGTCTCATCCACCTGATCCACAACAGCAGAGAGGCAAGAAATGTTGCAGGTCCAGTCCCTAAGAAGATACATCTGGCAGGACCCAGAAGAAGGATTTGTTCCATGGCTCCCTTCCTTTGGAATATCATCCCTTCAGAAATTAGACTAGCTCCCACTTTGACATGCTTTCGTAAGGCTCTGAAAACTTGGTTTTGCTAATGGGCTTTAGGAACCCAGAGTGGGATAGAGCCCATCAAATGATTAAAATGGGTGTGTGTTGTCGCACACGGTGAGGGTGGGAAAAGTTACTGTGTTTTTACTGCTTTTAAGCTGCCTACAATTGCTGTGAGTCAGTAGGTGGCCATATAAATTTCCCAAATAAATAAATAAACTTGTACTCCTAGGTTATTTTATTCTGTTAATAGTTTAGTACATTGTGTACTATCACAATTTTATTTTTAAAAAACAATGTTCTACAGATTTTTGCCTGCAATATACTTAACGGCCTGTTATTTACACTTTCCTATGCAATAATCCTTAACGTATTCTTTGTCTTTGCAATTGTCCATAATATGCTCCTTAATTAAAGACAACTATCACTAGTATATAAGCTGCCTTGTGCTCAGTTTTGCCAAATATATGCTGACTTTTCCAGATGAACACAGCTTCACTTCACTAACTTTTCTAGCAAAGAGTTAGAGATGCAGCTGACGCCATTTGCCACTAACATCTATACACTTCAATAAACCACACTGTTTTGTGTAAGAAAGAAATCTGTGGAGATTTTTTTTTCTTGCAACCTTGTTTGCAAGTCACTCATAGCACTAAATAGTAAGGGGTGACTGCCCTGGTGGACATCAGTTCTGGAACTAAAATACCATTTCTATTATAGCTATGAAAAGTTTGGGTATCCATGTGAGTGTACACACAGATATATAAGAATGATTTCTTTACCATCTAAACAATAATTGGGAAATATAGTAGCAATTTCATTTTAAAGAGCTTTGCCAAAGAATATTAGTTTGCAGTGTTCTTACAGCTGCAGATCCTTCCTGCGGTATATTCTGGGGCTTTGTTAGGATAAAGGAAGGGGGGGGGGATGCAGATTTTATTATGAGAATAGAATAATATTTAAACAGAAAGCATTCATTTTCAACATCTGTTTTTAAAAGTATCTGCCATGTTATGCAGAGAAATAAAATGATCATGCAGGAATGCTAAGACCGGGATTGAAAGAATTCAATCAAAATACTGTTAAGGGTAGGGGATTGGTTTTATTTTATGACTCCAGACTTGGACAAAGAATGAAGTGGAAATACAACATACATGGAAAGTAGGAAATAATGGAAAGTGAGAAACTAAGGGCTTGAAAGAAAGCTCACCTGAATACTGCTTGATCAGCATATGAATCAGCACTTGCACCAGATAAATAATTGAAAATTACATATTAAAATATTGAGTATTATCTTATGTACAATAAGATTAGATTATTTTTCTGAAATCAAACTTTGCATATAAGGTGTCCATTTAGCTAATCTATCTGTTCAATCTCTAATATACAAATTCAAATCTAGTTTATACATAAACATTCTTATAAATACAAGTTCCAGTGCATAAAGTCCAGGAAGCAAGAGGGTTTTGGGTTTTTTTAAATACAGCTAAACAATGATAATGGCAGCTGCAAGTCACAAGGCAGGGGAAAATAGAGTTGTAAGGTAGGATACCAATGAATAAAATAAAATAAAATAAAATAAAAAATAAATAGATATAAAAAAGAATAGATCATAAGCATTTTCAGTGAAAAATAAGAAATATGTGACTCAGAATACTGTTTAAGTCTAATTCCCAAAACTCATCACCATTATTTGCCAAGTTGATTCCAGTTGAAGGAAGGCCACATATTATTTACTCCTGATACAAACTATTTGTGTTTGGACAAAACAGAGATCATTATTTAGAATAAATCCATCATAATTCAGTTAAGCAAACAGTATACTCAACTTTAAATGTATTTCACCAAATTCTACTGTGAAAATTCATTGAAAATTGACTTGTATTCAAGTTTCATAATTTAATGTTTATTTTCCCTCCATATATATATATATATATATATTGTAATCACAGTTCAAGCCAAGAACTGAAAACACAATCTGAAAAATGATTGTTTTCACATTGAAATAGTGGACATTTAATTAAGCCAGCCTACATCAACCTGCAAACCAAATGAAAGACTTTGAAATCCTTAGTTTTAAATAATATAAATTCTGTCTTGAAAAGATGGAAACAACACACATAGTGGATACTTTTTATTATAATACCACATTCTGTTGTATCAGATGTTGACCATGAGTAGCTTGGTGAATGTAAGAATATCACTCAAGCAACCAGCTTTTTTTGCACAATAATTTCACTGAAAGTCCTTCAAATTAAGACATATTATTCCTTTATAAGTGAAAATATATAAGAAAAATGTTCAAAGCAATACTTTATAAACAAAAATAGGAAAATATTCCCTAATGAGAATCTGTTCTTTTTTCATTTAGAAGTTGGTTCAATCATCCTTGCCATTCTTATTCCTTCTTCCTGCCAAGCTTCATATCACACTGAAATAGCAAATTATCTACCCCATTCTGTGAGACTCTTCATTGCTCATCACTGGGATTGGCACAAATGTCTCATATACACATCACACACCAAAATACACATAAATGGAATGGACACAAATATCTCAAAGAAGGAAGAGAATGGCATTGCTATGTCAGATGGACCATCAATCCATAGAATAATATTGACATTCTGCTTTTCTTCTGCAAAAGAGCTGCAAGCATTACAAGGAAAACCATCCACAACTATTCTAGAATTAAGATGCATATCATAATTAACCAATTAACACAGAAGTACAAAATGTGCAAGTTCTAAGCCATATGCTGAATGGAAATGTAGTTCCAGGGCTCCCCACAGAATTTTACGCTATTATGATGTCTCCTGTGGATGATGGCTCATCCACATCTTCCACAGGGGCCTCTAGGGAGAATGAGAACATTCCTGACACATCTGGTATTGCTGTCCCTGAGCTGGCAGAACATGCTTTGGCTGGGGAGAACTTGCAGGCTAATGAGGAAGAGAGGGAGGAGCTGTTGGCCTTGGTGGATGCTAGAGTACACATGGCAGAGAGGTGGAGATCTGCCAGATTGATGGGGGAAAGGCCCCATCCCTCTTAATGGCCTGCACCGGGAAGGGCTATTTGGCATGGCAGACAGAGAGAGGCATTGCTGGAAGCAACGTGTGTGGGTCGTGGCTAGATAGTTGTTTGGGTTTCTGGGACTCTGCAGCTCGTGGATTTAATTTGGTTGCAGAGAGGGTTTATGTTTGTGTTTGGAGCAGCCGGTTATCTGTCAGGTGGATTAATTGGCCATTGCATGCAAGGTTAGCCTGGAGCTTGTTTGTGGCTGGTTTAGCTGAAAATGACCCCCTGCATTCCTGGCTCGGACAATCCCTGTGACTTCTCCTTGCAAGTCCTGAAACTTTACCACCGGACTTGTTGACAAACCTCAGTGGAGGACCCGGACCACGGAGGGGATTTGGGCTGTTTATTTTTGGAACCTACCCAAGCAAAACCTTTATTTCTACGACTGTTTTTGGTTTGGCTGTAAGTTTGTTTTGCTTTTGGTTATCTAATTGGTCACGAGCCAATTACTGTGCTAAGCTTGCAGCTGGGGGTTAACTGAAAACCTGAAATAGAACTGTTAGGGGAACAGACTGAATAAAGCTCCTACATCAATCCTGACATGTGGGTGAGTGGGGGCAGCACACCTACTTATTATTATTTTTTTGAAAACTTGTGATTCTGGGTATAATATATTGTATATTATATATTATATTTATATAACAATATATAAACCATAAAGTGGAGCAAATAAAGAAACTATGCAATATAGTGCAACGAAAGCTACAAGCAAAACTATAAGACATAATAAAACATAGATACCAAGCCTAGCTAATATCCTCACTCCAGTCCCTGATGGAAAAGTCTTCAAAAGTCTTCTGGAAGGCTAGCAGGGTTGGGATCATTCAAATCTCTGGGGAAAGGCTATTCTATAAGGCTTCAAATAACCCATTGTCTCATGTAACCTCTCCAAGTCTCCTTTTTCTCTAAAAAATATACATATTTTGTGAAGGTTTGCAAAATGGGTATTATAAGCCTCTGTAAATCTTAATATACTCACTTTCCGTTTACAAGCTCACCAAACACTAAAAATATGTAACAAAAGCTTTATCTGCCCTTGTGGTATCATTGTTCTAAGAAGGAAAAAGATTTCACTCTATGTTGGGGAAGGAATTTTGCTTCAGACAAGCCTTCCTCCCTCCTTTTACTATAATTATTCCAAAAATCTCCAAACACAGAAGCATTGTTGCCTACTGTAGCCTACAACTTAACTCTCATTTCTTCAGAATCCATTTCTTTGTTTTAATGAAATAAGAACTCCAACATTTTGAGCAATTCAACAATGGTAGAGATTACAAATAGCTTCTAGCTTCTGTAATTTTAAAATAATCTCTCCTGATTCTTCTCGGAGAAAGCATTATAGAAACCTAAGACTTTTCTTTTTCTATCTCATCCATCATCTTATTTTCTGCCATATTTGATTACAAAAGGGGAAACTTTTAAAAAATGAAGGAGTGGTAAAAAATGAATGGAAAATAACAGGACAACATTTCTTCACTGTGCTTCAAGTGATTTAAAGCTACAATAATGGAAGCTCAGCTGGAATGTATTGTACAGTGAAGAAAAGGGTCAACCATGTCAGAGTGCACACAATGTGATTAGGTGAGACAACCCAGGAGCAAGTAGAGCACACAGGTTTGCATTTATAAATAGTGTATTTTATCCTAAAAAGCATATCTACATACAAGCACTTTTATACAGGCCTTGATATAGAGGAGCAAGCAGTAACCCTTCACCACCGGAGCACACACACTGAGAGAAAGAAGAAAGAAACACACACACCCAAGTCTGTTTTATAATGCAGCCTGTTAAAGTAGTAGAAGTCCAGTAACCCTGCTGACTCATTGCTACTGTTACATCAGCATTATAACTTTGCAGTATTACAACCTTACAGCAGTGTTCAGCTGTTAAATTAGCATTACCCTGACAAACCAAGTCCAGAATAACTGCTCTTTCTAATAGTGTCCACAAAGCTACAAAAGTTAGGAAGTCAAAATGGATAGCCTCTTCTAATCAGAGGAACAAAAATCAGCACAAAAGATGTTAGGTGATAACAAGTAATTTTTGCCTCTTTGATCCAGTCCAGCAGAAGAGACACTGCATGTTAGTGCCAGAGGAGTGGAAGGTAGGTAATGTGATGCCAATGTTCAAAGAATCCCAGGACAATTCCAGAAAATAGTAATTCAGTCACCTTAATATCTGTTCTAGGCAAATGGATAAAAACCATAATCAAAGAAAAATGTCTTAGAAGAACAAACCTTGCTGAAAAAAGTCAGTGAAAACTCCATAAATGGAAATCTTTCACCAGAGTATTTTAAGAGTATCCCCACAATGTAGAGGAAGTGACATTGTCTAGTGATTAAGACACAAGGTTAGACACCAGGATACTGTGAATTTTAGTCTTGCTTTAGGCATGAAACCTGGCTGGATGATTTTGGGTTGATGTGATGAAATGTAGTCTAGAATCTAGGAGGGAGGGTGTGCATTCTAGACAAGAAATTTGTATGAGAGAAGGAGGGTGAAGATATCCCCTCCATAATAGATCTCAGACTGTATGCTTGTTGTAAATAGTAGGGTACTTCAGTTTGGCAAGATTCTGTCTATAGGTATGGAAAAATAAAGAAATCTGTTTGGAAAAATCACCATCTGTCTTTCTTGGTTTTTGGAGTCTGACAGCCAGCCACTCTCTCTCAGTCCAACTCATGCCACAGGGTTGTCTTTGTAGTGAAAATAGGAAGAGAAAAGAATAAGGGATTCATCACGAGTTATTTATCAAAGTAATAAAGGTAGGATTAAAAAAAAGTCATTTTTTAAAAAAAATATCTTTAAAGACTCTTGATTAAAATTACAGATCATTGAATAATAGGATGTGTTATTTTATGAACTGTTTGGTTGTTAAAAAAAGAGAGAAAGCAAAGAATACAAATAAATGGGCAATTTTCTCATGGAGAAACTAAAAAATTGAGTCAATGATCCATGTAAACAATCTTAACTTAGGGAAAGCTGTGAGATGAATGCCGCTATATTATTTGAATGTTGAATCTAAAAGCGATTGTGAAGATGTAATGTATAGAAAACACTCTATACTGGGTTAACCAAATTACAAATGTGAGATATATATATATGCTTCTTGAGGTTTTCGCGGGTATTTGTATGTATATCTTGGGTTCTTTTCGGGTTTTCTCCTGCGTAAAGTTGGCGGTT